>JAIFKG010005222.1:0-26689 GCA_020351975.1 Phyllosticta ampelicida
GAATTCTGCCGTCGTCGCGAGTCCCGTCAGCTTCCGCGCTCGGGCTGCGTATCTTCGGCATTTTACAAAGTGGATAAGCAAGAAGTAGAAATATTTAAAAGGTGTTTTAAGACTAGTGCCAAACGCCACAGCACTTGTCGAATGACACTCTGAAAAATTGAGATGCTGCAACGAAACGGCCGTGTGGTGTTTGCTTGGGCCAAAGCTTCTCGTCTCGTCTCGTCTCGTTTCGTCTCGAAGCGATAGATGACGTCATTCACAACCGTGACTGAGCCGTTTGCGAGTCAGCCGAGAATCCGGGGAACCGAGGTGGGCAATCACATGCATCTTACGAGCTTGGGTGCTAGCAGTTCCTCGTTGCAACTACATCCACCATCGCATCTCCCATCTATCTTTGCGGTGAGCATGCCATCTCTTGCAGAGAAGTTTCTACCTCTCCAGATGCGCAGATAAGCGCATTCCTCCGCCATGGCCGTTCAGTCGAAGCTTCTGCCCTTGGACCGCTCCAAGGCCCTTGTGAACGAGCTCACCTCGCAGTACCTGAAGCATCGGACACGCATCTCCCGCGCCGTCTACCTCACTCTGTTCGTGGCCTTGGTCAACCGCATCCGCATCGCTATCTCCGAGCAAAAGGCTGCTTCCAGCCGCAAGGCCGAAGTCCGCAAAGTTGGCACCGGGGCGTCTGAAGGCGAGGCCACTTCGAGGAAGAAGGTTGAACTCAATCGCGAATTCTTCAGAAACCTCTTCAGGCTACTGAAGATTGTCATACCAGGATGGCGGAGTAAAGAGCTTCGGCTGCTCATCAGCCACACTGTGTTTCTCGTCCTTCGGACTCTGATTAGTCTGTACGTCGCGGAGCTCGATGGAAAGTTGGTCAGCAGCCTTGTTCGCGGCAGAGGCAAAGACTTTCTGACCGGCCTGGTGTGGTGGATGACCGTCGCCATTCCCGCAACCTTTACGAACTCAATGGTAAGGGGAGAATGCCTGAACACGTTTCGCCGGTCGCTAACTGATGATAGCTTTCCTATCATCAATGCAAACTCTCCCTCCAATACCGGACCCGCCTCACGAACTACATCCACAACAAGTACCTCTCCCAGATGACCTTCTACACCCTCTCTGCCCTAGATGATCGGATAAAGAATGCCGATCAACTCATCACTGTTGACGTCGCCAAATTCTCCAACAGTCTTGCAGAACTTTACTCCAACATTGCGAAGCCCGTTTTGGATATGGTCATTTACAACTATTCGCTGTCCCGGAGCGTTGGAGGAGAAGGTCTCTTCATGATGAGCTTGATCGTACAGATTTCCGCAAGCGTCATGAGGGCCTTGACTCCTCCGTTTGGTAGATATGTGGCAGATGAGGCGCGGCTGGAAGGGGAATTCAGGTTCCAACATTCGAGGCTCATAGACTACAGCGAAGAGGTCTCCCTATATGCTGGTCACGAGGCGGAGAAGGACACTCTCGACAAGGGATACTTCACTTTGATCAAGCACGTCAACAGGATCCTGAGGCGGAGATTCTATCACGCAATCATGGAGGACTTTGTCATCAAGTACTTCTGGGGTGCGTTGGGCTTGATGCTTTGCAGTGTTCCAGTATTCTTCAAAATACCTGGCGTTGCTGGAAACAACATGGGAGACCGGACGGAGAGTGAGTGTCATATGTTTCATGGCCATGAAACTGCCGGCTGACTGATTTGATTAGGTTTCGTCACCAACCGCCGCATGCTTCTAAGCTCCTCGGATGCTTTTGGACGTGTCATGTTCTCCTATAAGGAGATCACTGAACTTGCAGGATATACCTCCCGGGTCGCTACCCTCTTGGATGTGATTGAGGAGATTCAAGCCGGCCATTTCGAGAAGAAGCTTGTTTCATCGGCCAACACCGAGGAGAATGCTGCGGTATTGAGGAGTCGCGGCATAGTGACCGAAGGCGAGGACATTGAGTTCAAAGATGTCCCAATCGTCTCGCCCAATGGCGACGTCCTTGTGCGCGCCCTCAGTTTCGCTGTCAAGCCCGGAGATCATCTGTTGATTGTCGGACCTAACGGATGCGGCAAGTCCTCTCTATTCAGAATTCTCGGTGGACTATGGCCAGTGTACGGCGGCACAGTGAGGAAACCACCATTTGAAGCCATCTTTTACATCCCGCAAAGGCCATATCTGTCGCGAGGAACGTTACGGCAGCAAATTACTTACCCGGACAATGTGAGACAAATGCGCGACAAAGGAATCACCGACGCAGACCTCCTTCGCATCCTATCGGTTGTGGAGATCGAGTCCATTGTTGACAGGCCCGGTGGCTGGGACGCGGAGCAGGAGTGGGCCGACGTCCTTTCCATTGGTTTGCAGCAGCGCGTCGCCATGGCCAGGCTTTTCTACCATGCACCGAAGTACGCCATTCTAGATGAGTGCACCAGCAGTGTGACGCTCGAGATTGAGCGGATCATGTACGACGAGGCAAAGAGGTTGGGCATCACTCTTATGACGGTCAGTCACCGGAGGAGTCTGTGGAAGTACCACTCGAATATTTTGCAGTTCGACGGACAGGGTCACTACATCTTCACAAAGCTGGACGCCGAGCGGAGACTGCAGCTGGAGGAGTAAGTTCTTGCATTCCAAATTCGAATTTTGTTCATGCTAACAATCCTACAGCGAGAAAGAAGAGCTGGAGCTCCAGCTAAGGGCCGTGCCGGAGATTGAGAAGCGGATTGCTGAGTTGACTGCTTGAATATGAACGGAGGTTGGAAGCATCTCTACGTTTCTCGATCTTTCAAATCTATAAGCGTTTTGTGGAAGAAATGCATTATAGAACTTGTAAACCAGATAGCGCAATTTTGGATCCACAGTCCAGAGAGATTTGAATTTTGATCGTGTATGCTAAGCCAGACTCGGATAGAAACAAAGACAAATGAGGCCCATTTTGACAAGGTAAAAGTCCATCATGTGATGTTGATTAGTTGCGCGCTCTCGACGCGTTCCCGTCCCGTTCGGGCACGGTGGGCTAGCCGAGCTCCCCTCGGGCGGCGCGTCGGCGGTGGTGTTCGCCAACTGGGACTCGACCAACAAAGGGAAGCGCCCGCATCATCCTCCACCTGTCACCTTAGGGCTGTTACCCTAAGCTCCCCGCGACCATCAAACACCACAGACGACAGCTTCCCGAAAGTTGCCCGTTCGTATACACACCGCTCGAGGTCCCTCTGCGACGAGTACGCTCCACCGTCGCCCACTACAATCCCAACAACTTCGTATCATGAGGTGCACATAACCCAGACCGCCGCGGGAGGGACAACACACGCCGAATCCGCACGCCCACCTCGCTCTCGCTGCCAGTATGGCTGACGAATCTGACCTGAGAATCGGCTCGCTTGTTGAGCTAGCCAACGGCCAGGTCGCGACAGTCCGCTTCATCGGCGGCACCCAATTTGCTCCCGACGAGTGGATCGGCGTTGAATTCGACGAGGCGAAGGGTAAAAATGATGGGTCTGTACATGGAGAGAGATATTTTGACTGTGAGCCCGGGCATGGTATGTTCCTGCGCCGAACGGGCATCTCGCACGTCGTGGAGCAGCCGAAACCAAAGGCGCCTGCGAAGCCAGCGGGAGCAGCTGGAAGGCCTCCGGCCAAATCTGTGAGCAGACGGCCGGGAGCCACCATAGATCAGGGCAAGAGCAGGCCTAGTAGCGTGATCACCGAGTCCACGACCGCAAGGCCCAGGCTGGGGAGCCGGCCGACGAGCATCGATACTGGGAGGGTAGCGCCGTCAGGGACGAAGATAGGGGTGAGCTGCCTGTCCACGCCACCTGTGGCGCAAAGACTGATTAGTTGTAGTCTCCTACAAAGCGACCAGCTGCAGGCTCAATATCCCAGCGTGCACGTCCCAGCATAGGTGGTGCTACTGCGGCCAGCAGGCGGATCTCCAATGTTGCTGCAGGAAAGACGGCTGCGTCGCCGTCGAGCTCTGCATCTGGCCCCAAACACACATCCAGGCCCTCTTTGGGCGGTCCCACACGCTCTGGCTCGACTAGGACATCAAATACGGAGACACTCAAGGCGCCGGCTGTGCGTCAATCGCTTGGTGGGACAAAAAAAACCCCACCCACGACCAGCTCCTCCACTCCAACGAGTACTCCGGCCGCCCAACGGAGCACCAGTAGCTCGCAAGACAAGCAACAGATCCAGGAGCTTACTACTAAAGTGTCTTTCCTCGAGTCCAAGCGCAATGAAGACCGAGAGAAGATTGTGACTCTGGAGCGCGTGCAAGAAGAACGCGACAAATTCGAGCAAATCATTCAGAAATTGCAAAACAAGATCCAACCACTTTCTCACGAGAACGGGGAGCTCAAGAAACATCTGAAAGATGCCGAGGGCCGGCTGGAGCAGGTGGAAAATATTCAAGCGGAGCATGAGTCCATTATGGAAATGGCGACGCTGGATCGCGAGATGGCAGAAGAGAATGCCGAGGCGTTCAAAGCTGAACTCGACGCTGTCAAGGAAAAGCTTGAGGAGCTTGAACTAGAGAACGAGATTCTCAAGGGCGAAAATGACGAGCTCAGCAAAGACATGAGTCCAGAAGAGCGGACAAGTCAGGGATGGATCCAGATGGAGCGTGAGAACGAAAGGTTACGAGAAGCTCTCATTCGTCTGAGGGATATTACTCAAGAATCCGAGTCTGAGCTCAGAAGCCAGATCAAGGGCTTGGAAGAAGACGTCCAAGAGCTCTCTGGCGTCAAGGAAGCCTACGAAGAAGCCAAGGCTGCGCTCGCGGATGCTGAAGCTGACAGGGAGGAGCTTCGTCAGCAACTCGACGCCGCACTCGGTGCCGAAGAGATGATTGAGGAGCTCACCGAGAAGAACCTGTCGCAGAGCGAATACATCGAGCATTTGAAGAGTACAATTGAGGAGCTCGAGACGATCAAGGAGCTGAATGACGAGCTCGAAATCAACCACGTTGAAAACGAGAAACAGCTCTTGGAGCAAATCGATTACAAGGATGCGGTCATCACGGACCTCGGCCGGCGCGCTTTGCAGCAAGACGAGACTGTTGCGGACCAGGAGTACACAATAATGAGGTTCCGTGAGCTGGTCACCAACCTACAATCAGACATGGAGGACATGCGCGCCTCCAGAGAAATCAGCGAGACTGAGGCTCAAGAGCTGAATAGCAGGTCCAGAGCGATGATGGATCTCAACAGGCAGCTGCAGCAGTCCGCCTCGAGTACCAAGGTCAAGACTATCGACATGGAACTACGGAAGCTGGACGCCCAGGAAGCTGCAGAGCACCTCGCCATTGTGCAACTCTTCCTTCCAGAGGCTTTTCACTCGGAGAGGGAATCTGTTCTTGCTCTCCTTCGCTTCAAGCGGATCGGCTTCAAGGCTTCGCTCATTCACAACTTTGTCAAGGACAAGGTGTCGGGGGATGCACCTGTTGCCGACGAAGACATCTTCGAAGCCTGCGACGTTCTTGACAAGCTCACGTGGGTTTCGGCCATGTGCGATAGATTCGTCACCGCCATTTCGACTTGCTCGTTGGACAAATTTGCTAAGTTTGAAGGCGCTCTGTATGAGCTGGAACCCGTGGAGCGTGCTCTGAATGGCTACATCGAAGCGCTAAAGAATGACGAGCTGAAGGAGAAGCTCGTCGCAGAGGAGTTGCATCGGTAAGTTGCCCACGCTTTCAAGTCGTGAGCTCACTAACAATTTTCAGCTCCATTGCTGTCATGGGTCATCTGGCAGAGAGACATTTAGGCGACACTCTGGTCGCATACGCGGACGACGTCCTCATGCGCACCCTGCTCATGCAGAGCCATCTGGAAACGACAGCATCGGCTTTGGCTCTCGTCAAGCTGGAAGTCCAATCCAAGGTCCACGAAACCGAAGAGACCGCTTACGACGGCATCCAGCGCTTTGTCGAAAAGACAGAGGCCATGATTGCCCAGACTCGCAGCACTAAGGTCATTGTTGGAAAGACGTTGCGCTCCCTTCAAGAGCACAAGGCCCGGTTCATGACCATCGCCGGGGACACATCGCCCCAGTTCTCAGAATGCCAGGACTTTGCCGAAGAGCTCGCCATGTATACGCGCGCCCTTGGCGAAAACGTTTTCAAGCTTTTGCACGAGGAAGGCCGCAATACTCCCTTCAGTGCAAGTGAAGTCCGGAATGTCATTTTCAAGACGGCCGAGTCTGTATGGTCCGTCTCAGAGTCGGATCTGTACACAACGTTTGCTGCCAAGCTCCGCCAATTGGTGGATGTCATTACCGAGCTCAGTAACATGACGTCCGACCTCGAGATGATCCAAGAGTTTGAGCGAACACCGGCGCCTTGGGTCCTCAGGTCCAAGGAACTTCAAGACAGCAAGATTGTGTCCATCGATGCCGAAGAGGAGATTCGGCGCCTCAAAGAAGAGGTCCATGGTAGAACCATGCAGATCAAGCTCCAAGAGCAGCGCCACGAAGAGGCCACGGTCAAGATCGAGCTACTCGAAAGTCGCACGCGCGATGCATCCAAAAAGGCGCAGCGCATCACCGAGCTCGAGCGCAAGATCGATGAGCTCAAAGCAAAGGAAAAGGAACTGGTGGAACAGCACCAGCAACACGTCGACGCGCTCGCAGTCATGGAAACAGAAAAGGAGAAGTGGAAGAGCGAGGCCGAAAAGGCAAAGGCGCTGGAGGCAGCCATGGGCGGCAATCTGGGCGTCCAGCAGCGCGGCGGCGAAAAGACGGCCGCCACGAAGCGCGAAATCGACGCGCTACGCATGGAAATTCAGTACCTGGAGGCCGCCAACCGGTACCTGCGCAGCAGCAACCGGCGCGAGCACATGGCCAAGGTCACGAACACGTCCCGCGACTCATCGTGGCTCAGCTTGCCTGTCGTACCCGGCGGCAAGAAGCTGGGCTCGCCGCAGGAGGCTATCCCCAAGCACCGCCTGGTTCTCCAAGACATTACAAATTTGCCGAGCGTCGCGCAGCCCATCGACCTCAAGGCCGTCGTCGACGACATGGATGCTCAGGAAGCTGCCGGCCCAAGGAGACGACTTCGCTGGCGCCCCATGAAGGCGACGCCGCAGTGGCAGCTCAGCGAGCAAGAGTTTCGCAAGGCCGAGGCATGGGACGCGCTGTGGCGAGCCGACTTTGGGGAAGACAGCTCCTGGAGCGGCATGGGTCTGAGCGTGGCCACCGGCGTCGGAGTCGTTTTGTAGCCGTTTCGTTCTTTTGGGCTTTTAAGGGAGGCTTTAAGGCGGTTGGGTGGTGTCTCTGGTGCTTTTTCCATCATGTACTGTGTGTGTTGATTGGCATTGTGCTGCTTGTTGATTTGGGCGCCTTGGGGATTGAACAGAGTGGAGCGAGTGGGTTAGTTATCTGGTTCTAGGTCTGTACTGTACTCTCACGTGCGTCACGTTTGATACCCCCTCCCCTAGCCTATTCATCCTGCCTATCTACCTACCTACTTTGCCTTGTAGTAGCGATGGAATTGCTTTTTGCTTTGCTGATTCCAGAAATGGAGAGTCCACTGTGTTCGATAGATGCACGGTGGGTGACAGAAAACCTCTCTTAGACCTGGTGTAAAAGTCATAGTGCACACAAGAGCTCATGCAACGATGCGCGGGGTTGGCGTTTCTCCCTTCACCTTTGGTAGCATTGCAAGATCATCGACCTCCTCATCCACCTACCCTCCTCTACCTCATTTTCCCCAGGGCACCTTCATCGTCCTCCTCTCCTCCTCGACTCATCAACCACTCTTCACTCTGATAGTAGGCCAGATCAGCGCCCCCGTCAGCAATTATTCACTCTCGATTCAACCTACTCTTGTTGCACCCCTCTTGCACTCAAGGACTTGGACGAGTCTGCCCTCCCATCGATCCAAGGCGCACTGAAAATAGTCGAGTTGTTCGTCAAATCAAACACTGACGTCTGGTGCACCTATCACGTCGCCATGATCGCCTACTGCCTCTACATATCGCTCTGCAATGGAGGCAACGAGCTCAGGGGCGCCAGTGAGCTCTGGAGAGTCATCAGCGAGACCAGATGGGAGTTCGCGAAATACTCCGAGCTCCAGAGCCCGCGCGTTGAGCAGCAACTTGCGTCAAGACGGTGAGCAGCAGCCCCTGCAAGACATTGAACACAGGCGCGACAACCGAAAAGAGAGTCGACGCTCTGAGAGAAGTGGGAGCTAAAACAGAGTACGCAACCGGTGCTTCGTCTTGTCGATACACCCAATTCTTGAAACCAAGCTTATCGTGAGAGGCACCGCGTGACAAAGACCAAGTGTGATCTCGCGGCCCCTCACCTTGTTAGACTACCACCACCACCACCACCTCCTCCTCCTCCTCCTCCTCCTCCCCGCCCTCATAACGGGCAAAAGGAAACCAGCCTCTCAGAGGCCGATAAAACACTGCTATCAAGACCATCGCACACAAGCAGCATTCGTCTGCCTGCCTTGGTGGGCGCACGTTGACGTTGCCCGCTCCCTATGTATCCTGAGCACCCAATGCCCGACTTTTAAGGCTATGGTGGTGTTGGTGAGATGAATACAGTGGACAGTGGAAGTAGCTTCGAGTCCAGTTTTCATCAACCCAGGGGGGAGGGGGTTTAAATATGAATAGAAAGAAGAAGAAATGCGTCGCCGCCCACACCTCCACCCTCCCGCATTATCGCACTGGCAGTAGCCAAACAAGTCAAAACATAATCAACCCGTGCAGAATTATTCCTCTGTTCCTGTAAACGACTGAGGGTGCTTTGGTCGGGCCGTAATTCCTCAGTGATCGTCTCAGGTAAAGGTTTGGAGCGGTTTAGATGGATTAGAGAGTGCGATAGGATGCGGAGTTGATCGTTGAGACAATACAAAACCAGCGTGGCGTGACGTCACGCGCAAACATTCATGCCAGATCTATCAAACTGCCCATTGGCCACCGGCGATATGCATGATTAGCCCTGGCAAACAGCAGGGTTGCCGCATATTTGTCTGTATACTGCCACGCTGCCATTACCGGAAAGAGGCAATATATGTTCTCCATGCTCGCCACCGCCAGCTCTCTGCTCGTACTTAGCGCCGTTGAACGCCGGCCCGCCATGCCAAATAAGCGCCTGCCTGCCCACTAACCTTAGTGTATGGAAGTGAAGAAGAGAAAGGAGAAGGAAAACCCTCCGTGAGATGAACCAAACCGCCACCAACCAGATGAATGACGATTGACGAAAGATCAAAAGTGATTCACCGTTCACTCCGTCCCACTCCGCTCCACACACGACGAGAGAACACTGCGCGACAGCCACTCGCCGCACGCCACTTACTTGACCTTGCTCATGATAGTCTCCACGCCGCGCTCCACCTGCACCGTCGCGGCCTTCGCCTTCATCTCCTTAATCAAACTGCGATCCGAATCGTCCCTCGCCCTAAGCACGCTCTCGACCCACCCGACATTCAGGTCCCAATATTCCATCTTGAAGCCCTCAAAGACGGAGGCGACGACGTGCTTATCGGCCTCAAGCAGCTGAACGAAGCGCTCGACAACACGCCACTTTTGCTTAATGTCCGGGCCAGCGCTAAACTGGCCGAAGAAGTCGAACACGGCCAGCACGTCGTCGCGGATCTTCTCGACAAAGGGTTCCGTGCGCCGGAACCTGACGCCCTTGTTGTGCACAGATGAGAGGTAGCGGACGAGGAGCTCGTCGGCGAGTTCTTCAATAAGCACGTCGCGGAGCGATGGGTGCAGCACGGTTTCGTAGTCGTTGAGGTAGTCTTGGAAGGTGGACACGATCTGGCCGACGCGCTTTTGGGCGTACCAGCTGGGCGTGAAGAATTCGACGAGAATGGGTCGGAAGTCGACGTCGAAGATGAGACGCACGAAGACGGTGAGGCAATGCGTGGACAAGTCGACGTAGCCGTCGCGCAGCACGTCGATTTGCGCCTGCGCCGTTGCCGAGTATTGCGGTGATGTGAGTGGCACGAGTTCGCGGCTGAAGCGCGACAGGTACGACCCGCCTGTTTGCGTTTCGTCGTCGCCGTCGTCGATACATGCGATTTGGTCGTTGGCGATGGCGAGAAGCCAGTCTTGCAGTGGCTGCAGCCCATCAGGATCTCCGGTGCCTTGGGTGTACTTGTCGAGCTCAATGTCTACTAGCTCTTCCCAGAGACGCTGGCGAGACATGAGAGCTTTGAACATGGCGTCAATGACACCCTCAGCCACGTCGGTGCGGTCGCTGCTGCCTGCCACGGCAAGTTGCTCGCGCAACATGGACCACATGTCTCCGAGCGTTTTGGTGCGGAAGTATCCATTGAAATCGGTGTCCAAGCTGTTTTCAGACCGTGAGAGGAAGGTCTGCTTGTCTGTTGCCGACATGCGAGACATCCATTCCTCAACTGCCTTGATGATGAGCTGTCTGTACTCGCGGACGAGCTCAGAGCCCCGGTTGTCAATCAGATGCGGGGTGAGGTCGTCCTCTGGGACGCCAAGCTTGCCCATCTTTTTGTAGTACTTTTCTTCCCAGTGGATAATGGCAAGCATGTGGATAGGCTTGAGGTCTGGGTCATCAATGTGCGAGACCAGCCAGTCGTGCATCATCTTGTGGTAAATGGTGTAGTAGGTCTTGAAGACCTTCCATTTCCGAGGCATTAGGCTGACCATGCCGAGCTTCACAGTGTTGAGATCATTAAAAAACCATCGGAGGCCCTTCTCCAGCTTGTCCGGATCCTCGAGGAACGCCGCCTTGGTGTCTTCAATCTTGGAGCCACACGACAGCTCAATTGCTTTGAGAAACTTCTCCTTGTATCCACGAAGCTC
This sequence comes from Phyllosticta ampelicida, assembly GCA_020351975.1. NCBI lineage: Eukaryota > Fungi > Ascomycota > Dothideomycetes > Botryosphaeriales > Phyllostictaceae > Phyllosticta > Phyllosticta ampelicida. Next base: position 10,784 of record JAIFKG010005222.1, read on the forward strand.
CTTGGGTCCAGTAGCAATCGACTTGAATCTCGCCGCCAGGTCCTTGTAGTCCCTCTGCGCATCCTGCAGCGCCTGAACCTTTTTATCAATCTTCTCCTCCTCCTCAATAACCAATGCCAGCCTGACCACCATGCCGTTGTTGCCAGTCTGCACCAAAGGAATGAGGTTCATACAAGCCAGACCTACGTGTTCGTCAAACATCTCGACGACCTTGTCCAACCGGTCAAAGTAGTCTTGCAGGGTGCCTCCACTGTCCAAGCGCAAATTGTTGACGAGCTCCAGGCTCAAGCTCTCATCGGCACTGCTCTTGATCTGATCCATGGCGGCATCCCTAATGTTCCTCAGACGGTTCAAGCCAAAGTGGATCTGTAGTAGGTTGGGCTGGTTCTCCAGGTCGACCTCGTCGTCCTCGAGCAGGCGCTCCGTCTGCGCCATTTCGCGCTCAAACAGGTCAATGTCCTGCTTCATCTTCTGGACGGCCTCGAAGTTGCGATGCGTCTGCGCGACCAGATTGATGTGTGGAAAGTCGCGGATCATCTGCTGCGCCTCGGCGCACAGCTTGTCGATGGTCATCATCTCGTCCTTGATCAGGTTGACGGTGCGCTGGCCCTCGCTGATGCTGTTCATGCCCGACTGCGTAATCTCCAGTTGCTCTTTCAACCCGTGGCGCAGCTGCGCGTCCACGGCCGCCTTTTTGCGGGAGAACTCGGCCTTGAGCGAGGCTATCTTGTCGAGGTCTTCGGGGTGCCGCAGCAGCTCGGCCAGCTTCTGGAGGCTGGGGGAATCCGCATCGTTCATGCTGGTCTCCGGGGGCGTTGGATGTGACGATAGAGCATTTGGCCTTTCAGGGCAACGGTAGAGAAAGGGTCCAGAGGTCAGAGGCAGCGGGCAGGCTATTAGTAGTGAAGTTGATAGTGTCTTGGGACAGCTCCGTATGCGGGAGCGGACGTCTCGGTGTCCTGTTGACCTTAGGAGTGTTGTTGCCCGAGTTGCCGGTTTCTGGCAGCAATGGCTATGTACATACGGCCATGAGTTATGGGACCACTCCCTGCCATTCTGCGATCGCTGCGACATCTTGGCATTTGCGGCCTTCTCCAGATTCGCGCGCTACATTTATCCCAACAACCTAGCAGCCAGCCCTACCTCTGCCAGAACACAGGTGCAAATTACGCCGGTAAGCCATTGCATACCAGAGGAGACATCTGATCTGACTCGACCTCGCCCTCGCCCAATTCAGACCTACCATCGGCCTCTCTAAACTGCACAGCACTCCCGCACCTCCACCACCACCATAACCGCTGCCAGCATGGCTTACTTCCGGATAACGCTGCTCCGCTCCGCCATCGCACTGCCGCGCAAGACGCAGGGCACGCTTGCCGCGCTCGGCCTACGTAAGCGCATGTCGACCGTCTACCACCCGGTCACTCAGTCGGTGGCCGGCATGATCATGCGCGTCAAGGAGCTCGTCGATGTGCACGAGGTCGACAAGCCGCTGTCCAAGGCTGAGCAAAAGGAATTGAGAAAGTCAGATCCCGGGTATTTCATTGAGAAAAGAGGGTCGGAGAGGTCATGAGCAACCAACGTGGGCTGGGCAAGGCTTGGGTTTTGATATTGATGGGCAGTGGTTCAGTGCTGAAAATGCAATGGACTACTGGATGGGCAACGCATGAAGATGCTGAGCCGAAGACACCACAAGATGAGGCGCAGGATGACTTTGAGGCGTTCATTTTTCGAGGAAAGACAGTAGACATTCAACACTGCGAATTCGACTGAGCGAATGGCTCGACGCTACTACGCAAATCAAAGGAGAGCGCCATCTTGGGAGGAATGCCATTTCAGTGCCTTCTGGTAAAGGGGGAGCTAGGATGAAGAAGAAACAGTTCGACCATGCGTACTCAGACTTTCAATGCTACAAGGAAAACCCCAAAGTCCATCAAATCATCCTCGAAGCCATGGTGTCCATGTCATGCCTATCAACATCGAATCCTCCGCTCTTTCGTCAAGCTGGGGTAACTCTGCTCATTTGTATAAGGCGCTTGACACCCACCTGCGCTTTAATCAGTACAGTTCCGTAAACTTTGAACACCCAAGCCTTGACTTACCATCCAGTTACTGCCCTCATCGTTTTTGTTCTTCATGAGCTCCGTAAACAATGCCTGCGCCTCGTCGTACCTTCTAGCCTCAATGTGCTTGCTCAGCTCCACCATCTCTTGAACAGTGTCGGGCTTCAACAAGTCCTCGTTGTTGAGGTGGTCAAACAAGATGTTGAGGCGCTTCTCCGTGTCCAGGACCTGAGGCATGAAGTTTTGCGGAGCCCGTGCCTTGATACGTGCCATGTCTGCGGCTAAAATTTCAAAAGCTGGCTTGGCTGAGTCGGGGATGTGAGAACGGTCGCCAGGGGCTGTCAAAATCAGCTGCGTCTCTAGATAATCAGCAAGATGAGGCCAACTCACGGTGCTTCGCCTTCGGCGGCGGCGGCGGCGGGACAGCCGAAACGCTCGACTGGCTTGACGTCCTCTCTGGCATACTAGCGAGAGGTCCTGTCCTCGGGGGACCAGCCGGAGGACCAGTTGGAGCGCCACGCGGCGGGCCCGGTGGTGGCGCCATGGGGCTCGCTGATGGAGGTGCCTGAGCAAACTGCTGTTGTGACGGTGCGTACGGGTTTGGCGCAACCTGACGAGGCGGCAAAGCCATTTGAGGTGCGGGCTGTGCATTAGGAGACGGGGCATAACGGTTGATTGGTGGTGCCGAAGTCAGCGGAGGGTTGTAGGGCGAAGTGCCGCGTGGGATAGTCGTTTGAGAAGGGTATTGCTGAGGCTGCGGCGGTGGCGCATACGCCGCAGCGGCTGCAGAGGAGGGCCTTCCGGTAGGATCCAACTGGCTGATAGGCGAGCCAGCTTGTGGAGGGGAAGTGACGCGAGGAGGGCCCTGGGGAGGACCCTTGGGCGGCGGTGGAGGTGTTGGCCGCTGCTGCGCCATATAAGGAGACCCAGCAGCAGGCAGGGGTGAAATGACGTTCGATGCCTGGCCTGGGAACGGAGATGTGATAGCACCGCTGTTGCCGCCTGGAGTACCACGGCGAGATGGTTGCTTCGGAGCACCAAAGCCTTCGGGAAGGTCATTCCAGGCCGAAATGTTAGTGGCTTGTGATGGCGGGGGCATGGTCGGGGAGGAAGCAGATGCTCGCGGAGGAGGTGGGAGAGGAGCTTGCTGCGGTTGCAGCGGCTGGAATCCGCCGTATCCATACGGGTTGGGCTTCGGGATACTGGCCTGAGGGGCCTGGTATCCAACAGGCGTGTATCCCCGAGCAGCGTTGGAAGCGACATGCGGCTGGACGGGCTGTGCTGGTTGGCCGACAGAGGCGTAGGGGTTCGCGACAGGAGCAGGCGTGGAAGCTGCTGGACTTGTGGCAACGGGTTGGTAGCCAGGAATGATGCGTTGTGCCCTATGTGCGCCAGTGCTGGTAGCCGTAGCAGTTCTCTGGTGGGTGGGCTGAGCAGGAGCTTTTCTCGTGGCTATTCTGACTCTGTTGCGCGCTAGCTCGGCTTCGTTGTACTTGTCCGGCAGAAGGTCGAGGTATTTCTCTGCCTCCTGGAGCTGACCATGAGAAGCAAGCAGGTCCGCGTACTCTGCATACTTGGCGTACAGCGGGGCAAGTTTCCAACCCGAAGTCTTCTGACGGTCCGAGTCCTGGAACTTGGTGACCTCGCGGAATATGGTAACCTTCTCGATAAAGTTCTGAAGAGATCTGGCGTGAATGGAGAAGCTGGTGTCGCCTTCATTGTGCTCAATGCCAGCGGCCTCACTCTCTTGCAGCTCCTGGGCCCAGTTGCCGACGACCTTTTCGAGCTTCGAGCCGGCCAAGTAACAGAAGGAGGCATCTTTCCTCAAAGATTCCGAGCCTCCGGCTTCTTGAGTGGCTTCTTCCAAACGGTCACCAAGTGCCTCACAGAGATCAGGGAAGTCGGACTGGTCCGCATATGTGCAGAGGGTAGCCATAACTTCTTTCCAGTTACTCAGATCGGCGTTGTAAACCACATCCCACAAATTCTTGCCAACAACGGATGCAAGCAGGCGCAAATAGTTGGGTCCGTCTGCCTTCTTCTTGAAGTAAGCAGCTTGAGCCTTGTCAATGCATTTTTGACCACCGCAAATGGCAATCATGAAGGCATCAGACAAGCGGTCTTCTTTCAGGCAAATGTCCAAAGCCTTCTCGAACTGGCCAAGAATCAAGGCTTTGGTAATGTCCTGGTCAGCTTCCATCTCATTGCCGGTGAAGATTTGGAAAGGATTATTCGTCTTTGCACCCTTGGTTGCCGCTAGATCAGCCAGGAAGTTGTCACCGTCTGGCGACTCTTCGAAAAATACTGCAGGATCCTTTTCTAATGTTCCGTTGGTTTTGGTTCCGTCCTGAGTTTCCTTGGTCTTTTCATCCTCGGAGGGCACACTGAAACCAAGGTAATCCACAAGCTTCTTGCGGGATCCAGAAATCAGCGTCTCGATGACCGTCCAATCAGCCTTCTCCTCCTCAGTCTTTGCCTCGGAAATCTTGGCTTCGCAAATGCTGGCCAAGTCTCCGCTCTTCAACGCCTGCTCAAACTTTTCCGTGGCCTGTCCAATGGCAGAGTCCACCGCAAATGTCGAAATGCTAACCTTAGACTTCTTGGTAGTCGCATCGGTGCCCAACTTGACCAGTTTACCTCCGAATCCGAAAGAGGCACCCACCGGCCGGCGCAGCCACTTGGGAGCTTGCGGAAGAGAGAAAGTTGCAGCTTGCGGCTGTGTCTGGGCCCTGGCGAAGAAGTCCTCGCCATCAAGAGCAGCCGCTGCCTCTGTAGGTTCCGCCTCCTGCTTTGTGTTCTGGAGTGTCTGGATGGCAATCTTGCCATCGAAAGAAGCAGTCGCCAGCAGGTTCGGATTGTGGGGGTTGAATTCAGTCTGGAAAGTCCAGTTGGTGACCACGGGGAATTCTCCAAGGGTCTGGCCAGTGTGGGGGTTCCAGCAAATCGTCCTGTTGTCCTTGCCACACGACAAGAGTATGTCGCTGTCAGAAGTACACCAGGACAGCGAGAGCACGCCCTGGTCGTGTCCCTTGAGGATACGCTCGGGAGCATTGGAGTTGCGCAGGTCCCACATCAAAATGAGAGGCTCCTGGTCGTTGGGGACCGCAGTCATCAACTTGGTAGGTACGTCGGGATCCCATGCCACGGCGCTGACAGCTTTTCTCTGAAAGTTGTTGAGAATGAGGTTCTCTTTCTTGGTCTTCAAGTCCCAAACTGTCACAAATCCGCCGCTGCTACCAGTAGCCAAAATGTAGGGGACCTTTTTGTTCCAATCCAAGGCCTCGAAGTCGTCGGCACGGGCAACGGAATTGCCCAAACGAAAGGGGATCGGATTGTTCAGGTCGGTAATATATAGCTCGCCCTTTGCACCAGCCGTGGCAAGAAGTTCGGGTTTGAAAGGGTTGAATTGAAGCGACTTGATGGCAGCGCTGTGCTTCTCGGTCCGGGAGAGCAAGGCGTCACTGGAGGTGTATCAGATCAGCGCATACATAATTCGATTACTTGGACCTACCTCTGTCCCTTTAGGAGCTTGTCCGCGTCCCAAAGATCCAGGCTTCCACTTTCCAGAGCTCCAGCTATGACACCCTTCGGACGATCTTCATTGGGGATCCCCCAGGCAATGTCGTGGAACCTTGGGGCAAACTATCAGTAACATATCTTCTGTGGAAGGGGCCATATTGTACGGACCTGGAATCTGCGCTTATGCTTCCAGCGGGTTGGAGCTCCACCGACTGGCCTGGCGTACCTAGCGCGAGGTCCCAGATCTCGAGCTGGGTTTCGTTTGAGAAATCAGCATCGACGGCACCAGCCTTGGTTCCAGTGACAATCAATGGCGGCGTGGAGCCTGGAGACCAGGCGAAAGTCGCCGTCCTGGGGATTTCCCGCAGGCGGACCATGGCTGTGTATAGTAGCTGCTACGCGGTGCTCCGACGGCGGTGGAAGAATTGGAAGGAAACAGTCGGCCGGGGTATCACAAGAGGAGGGGAGAGCCGGCGTAGCTCCTCAACGAAAGCCAGAAAGACGGTTGGCGTGCGAGTGCAGAAGGCCGGAAGTGTGGAGTGTTTAGGGCCAGTTTACCTGCATTACCTCAAGGTGGCCTCGCGGGCCCGCCAAGACCGGATGGCTCGTTTGAGCAGGGGCATCCAACGGCTGGCGGGCAACAGCAATGGCGCCCGCACCAGCGAAACCACCGTTCTACAATATAACCTATGGCCTCCCGCTGCCTTTGCCTGGTCAACTCGCTTCTCTATAGCGCTTGAAGCTTCCGGACAATTCAACACAGCTCGCGACAGGTTGCGCCGACTACAGCTCTATCAATTCACTGGACTGCCGCAAAATCATCAGCACGTGATATCGAACATTGAACTTTCGACGTCCTCGACACTAGACAACCAACTGTCCACCGCGGAGTTCCAAAAGAGTGAATTGTGCGATCATGGCAGAGACTGCGCGCCTCAAAGCAACCGTTTACGTCGGTGGCCTCGACACTGCCGTCACGAGCGAAGTGCTGCACAACGCTTTCTTGCCCTTTGGCGATATTGTTGACATCTCGCTGCCAAAACCCGATCTGCCCTCGTCGACAGATCCACACCGCGGCTTTGGCTACGTCGAGTACGAGTATGCAGCGGATGCCCGGGAAGCCATTGATAATATGGACCAGTCGGAGCTGTTTGGGCGCGTCATAAAGTGCGCCGCAGCACGGCCTCAAAAAGATCAGAGCGAGGGTCTGGGCAGCAAGACGGCTGTTTGGGAGCAGGTTTGTCAAATTGCATTATTTCGAATTTATAGTTCTAACAAGTCTACTAGGAGGGCTGGCTGGCAAAGCATGCAGTCAACGACGAGGACCGCCGAGCAGTAGAGCAAGCAAAGGCCGAGGCAGATGGCCCGATGGATCCCATGCAAGGATTGGAAGAGCTCGATATAGCAGGCCCGAAGCAAGCATGAAGCAGACAGCAGGCGTTTCAGCCAGTGAAGAGGAAAGCAACAGCAGTTTGGGAAGTCGGCGAACCGTCGAACAATCCCAAGGCCCCGCGGAAACCCTGAAATTTAGCAAAGGGAGGAAGACTGCTCAATCCATTCTGTACAAAGAAACCCTTGGGCTTTATCCACCCATCTGCTCAATTTCGCCTCATTTCACAGGAAGACCCCAAATCGTCAAGCATTTCACTCGCGGGCACCCGACCTCTTGAGACGGAGGGTGGGGTCCCTGAAGAGGGACCTGACGACGGAGAAGATGGCAGCGCCGACAGCGACACTGGTCGCGAATGTTAGAATGATGATGTAATGTAGCGATGTTGGTTGGATGGATAGATCTTACGCAAGGACGATGCCTGGGAGGTAGAACATTAGCAAGTCGACCCAAGACGCATGCGACTTTTTCCAAGACTTACCGAGGGGAATCAACTCTGGAGGAATCTTCTTGAGGGTGCGCAGACGCTGGGAGATGGTGTGCGCTATGCGAAATCAGTATTTTCCAAGATCTAGGATGGCGGTGCAATTGAGGTCGGCCAGAGGACCAAGGGCTTGAGTGGCTCATACCGGCCTGTTCCTCCTTCTATACGCAAAGTCAGCAACAGCTCGTAGACGCTCTCAGGGAAGTGAGAGTCTCACGGGAACGGGAGTCCTCAGAGGGGCGGAGGCCCTGAGGTTCAGGAAGCGAGCCTGCATATGCTGGCGGACAGGCGCGGCGAAGCGGACAGGCTTGACAGCCCTAATGGCCTGGAGGCCGATCATGCGAGAAGGCGCGAGCATGTTGCGAGTAGTGTTATAGAGTGGAGAGGTGGTGCAAAGCGGGTGCTCGTCGACGACGTTGGAGAAAGGGAAGCTTTACGGATGACCAAACGCGCATCAGCCAGTCCCGCTCAACGCCGAGCCGAAACGCTTACAGGCGGATGCCGGACCTCGGCGGAACGGACAGCGGAAGCCAAGCAATTCCGCCCGGAAGGAGCCGCCGCTTTCCTTTCGCCGCAGCGAGCAGCGCTCGTCGAACCACCTCCCGTCGCCCACATCGACTGCAACCGACGTCAACGCTTCACTCTCCACTCCGCGCTTTCATCCGCATTCTCTAATTGCACACCTGTCACCATGGCCGACGACGAGCGCGAGACCAAGCCCTTCAAGTTTGTCACTGGTAAGCCCATCCGCCCTGCTCTGCCGCTGCGTTGAGCTCCTCTGAACCAAGCTGACCCTACATTTCTAGCCGGTACGTCTGCATCCAACCCCAAGCGCATGCCTCCCCACGCCGTCTGAGCAGCAAGCTCGTACCAACCGCAAATCATGGCCGCAAAGCCCGTCTGCCAGCGCCTTCGGTGCTTTTATACATCCCCGCGTTCGCGACAGTGCCGATTTTGCCCGGGGGGAGTTTTGCAATGATAGCGAAGGGGTAGCCATTGGTATTGGCCATTGGAAGGTCACAAAAGGCTGACATCATGTCTCTGTGCATCACCAGGCTTTGACGCCCGCTTCCCTAATCAGAACCAGACCAAGCACTGCTGGCAAAACTACGTCGACTACCACAAGTGCGTCTTCGCCAAGGGAGAGGAGTTTGCTCCCTGCCGTCAGGTATGTTTGCATTGCCCCACCGCACGCGCTGGCTTGGGCGAAAGAATATAAAAGGTCCTAGATTGATTGCTGACGTCTTCGCAGTTCTTCCTTGCCTACAAGTCCCTGTGCCCCAGCGCCTGGACCCAGAGGTGGGATGACCAGCGCGGTAAGCTGCCCCAGTGTTTAACCTCCTTTGGATCATCACATCTGACATCCTTGCAGAGGCCGGAAACTTCCCCGCTCGCTTGGACGAGTAAGCGCGGCGTCAGACTTGATAATTTTAGCCCATGGTAGACAAAGCGCGTCGGAGAGGAAGACAGTAGCAAGACGAACGAGGCGAGGCTCTGTATCATATGTAGCTGACAATGCACCATCCGCTCAACCCATAGAATTACTCTACTTGGTTTGGAGAAAAAAAAAATGTGGAAATTGATTTGCGCTGTAGTATTGAGGACCAATCAACGAGGACGTGATGACTACGAGTTGTCCGACAATCGACGATTATCGAGATACTGCCTGGCTGACTACCCACCTATTCTTTTGAGCAAGCAAACACCGACAAAGGAAACACCAACTCATGCAAGCATCAAACTAGAAAACTCTCTATCTCGTTCATCCACCTTTTATCTCCTGCCGCCTCGTCCAAAACGACCACCTCGTCCACCGCGATCGCCCCAACCACCTCGTCCACCTCGTCCACCTCGTCCACCTCGTCCGCCTCTTCCACTTCGTCCGCCACCACGGCTATCCTTTCCAACGCGCCCACCCATTGTGCGATCTCCTCCACCGCCACTGCCCAGTGGTCGCCGCTCAGGCTTGCCCTTGCCCTTGAAGCCCGGAGACTTCTTTAGGCCCTCTTTGACCTCATCCTCATCCACCTCCATCTCATCATCGTCCTTCCTGCCTTTATTCGAAAACTTGATCTTACCGCCGCGACCGCGCTGTGCCGCGTCGCGACCACGGATCGCCGAGACGTACGCGTTGATGCCAGCCTCGAGGCTGCCGCCGTCGAGATCCATGCCGCCGGCGTCTGCGCCAGCGCCATCGCCATCGCCTTCGTCGCCCGAGTCCGAGTCCTGGCCCAGCAGCAGTTTGCCATCCAGGTCTACCTTGGCTTTTGTGCGCGTCTGGCCGAGCATCTTGGGCTTGGCGGGCTTGGTCGACGAAATATGGCCGAGCGCTCGGCGGTCGAGCAGGTCGAGCGGCTCGTCGTCGTCTTCAACAATGTAGGCCGCGCCTCTTCCTATCGCTCCTGAGGATTTGGAGGAGCTACCCGACGCCTTGCGTGCGCGGCGGCCCATTGCCTCGTTGTCTGACACGTCGGAGCCTGAGGACGAACCGTCGTCGTCGGAGCCGTAGACGGCCTCGTCGTATTCGGATTCGAACCTGGAACGCCGCCTTTCAGGCGCTGCCGCCTGTTGTTGGTCTTCGTCGTCCGCGCTGGCGTCCTTTTTGCGCTTGCGCCGGTCCCGCGTCTTGCGGATGTTGGTGATGAGTTTGCGGTCCTCGTCGGGCGTGTTGCGCTCGATGACTTCCACGCCGAAGCGCCGGATCATGCGCTCGAGAATGTGCTTTACCTTGGCCTTGAAGTGTGCTTTATGCTCATGTGACCAGACCATCAGGTGAGGAATGAGTGTCTGGAGACGGGGGAGCATGAGGGAGGCCGGGAGAGAAATGACGGAAACCTTGACGAAGCCAAGTACGGAGCGGACGATCTCGCGATTGGGTGACTCGAGGAAGAGGTCCATGGTTTGCACCATATCCACGATGGTGGCTTCGGGGAGGACGCTGCGGAATTCGTACAGAGTGCGGGTGAGGGCAGTGATGGATGCGCTAATCATGTGCGGTGTCGAGCCAGCGAGACCAGCAGACATCATGGTGAAGAACTCCTCCAAAGACGCACTGATAGTCGGAGCCGACTCAGCCATTGCCGGAATCTTGGACTGGACGACAGTGCCTCCCTGCTGCATCTTCTGGCCCATCAGGACAAGGAGATCAAAGGCCGCAGTCCGGGCTTTCTCGTTGACTTCCTTGCAAGAGATGATAACTTCGGGGAGCACTGATGGGATAAAGTGCAGGTCGGAAGCTGGAAGATACTCTACAACCTGTGAGATAGCAGAGAGGCGGTCTCGCTTGGTGGGCGCGGATGCCTTCTCTGCGCTCTCGAAAAGCAGCTTTTGGAGCTCAGAGTTGCGCTCTTGGAGAGCCGCCTTTCCAATCTCGGATTCAGCGAGGCGTGGGATAAGCTTGTAAGCCTTCTTTTGCAGCTGAGGATCATCGACCTTGTTTATAATCAAAGCTGCAATGTTGAAAAGCGTCACAAAGCTGTCCCTGGGAAGGTAGATGGAGATTGTGATGACAAGATCCATCAGGGTGTGGCTTGCAGGAGGCATCTTGTCTGTCGGTTTCTTCTCCCTTTGCTTGTCTGCTTGCGTCTGTGGGCCGCTTTCTGCCAGAGACGACTCAAGCATAGTACCAACCTGAGCAAAGGTCTTCATGAGCTCTTCCTTGGGTGTAATGCTCAAATAGGCGTTGATGCACCTCAGAATGTTACCCCTGGATTGAGGAAGGGTTTGGTTGTAGACGTTGAAAAGAACGGCAAGAATGTTTGTCGCGATTCCTGCCAGGTGCTCAATATTCTTTTGCGCATCGGACTTCGAGACTCTAGATTGTGCAACGAGGTCTTCTTCATCCTCAATCTCGAGAATGGCCTGGTTCGTCTCAACGAGGTTTTGGAGGGAGCGGCAAAGATCTGTGCGGAGCTCCGTCTTCTGGTACAAGAGGTTGGAGACGAGCTCTGCAAAGCTCTGGTCAAAGGCCTCGGCGAGGTCCAACGGGAGGTCGCAGTAGCCTGGGAGTGTGGCCCAAATCTGGTGCACAATAGTCTCGTAAATCTTAATCTCCATGGACTTCTCCGCATCTCCGTGATTCAGTACTCTCTGGAACATTGCCTCACTGAGAGGGACCAGCTCTGATCTGAAATGCGCAAGCCTCGTGTTGCTAATAGCATCTCTCATGATGGGTAGAAGCCAAGCGCGTCCTGGCTGACCAGGAACTGGCTTGGTCAGATTCAGAGGAAGGATCTCAAATACATTGTCTGGGCCCATGGCTCTAATGGCTTTGGCGAGCACTGCATCCGCCTCTTTCTTTCCAGTGAATGACTCGTTGCTTCTGAGATCTCCAACGATTTTGACTACAGAAGTAAGGACCGGTGCTGCGCGCCATCGGAAAGCCTCAAACATTGCGCCAAGGACGTTGAAAACTTCCATCCAGGCAGCCTGGTACTTGACGCTCAGCAGTTCTACCGCTTGCTTGCCCAGATTTTCCAAAACCTTTTCGTCGTAGATGGACGGCTCAAGAAGAACACTGTCAGGAATGCAGTTGGCCATGAGGGAGATCATTCCCTCCGAAGCTGATATGCGAATGTTGTGGGAGGGCGAAGCCAGGAAGTTGCCCATCATGACAAATATCTCCGGAAGCTTTTGAAAGGTTTCCCCGGGTTCTACCTGGGCAGCGACATCGTATCCTCTGGACAAAACAGCAATCCATGGGGGAAGGAGCTGGGTGTCATTTTGTGAGGGCTGAAGCTCGCTGATGACTTCGAGAAGACGAGGCAATTTGGCGGAGGACACTTCGTCGGCCATTCCTGCAAAAATCATCTCAAAGACTTCGAAAACTGCCATGGCCAAGAATTCATTGCTCGATTTGGAAATGTTGAGTAGCAGCTCGCACAGAGCATCGATCTTCTTGCTTGGCCATCCACCCGAAGCTGTGGCAATGGTTTTGATGAGCTGGAGCGAGTGGATGAGGCCGGGATCATGCGATTGCCCGTCGCGCTGGGAACGAGGGAGCTTCCGCTGCTTTGCTGAAGCTTCAATGATTTCCTTGAGCGAGCGCATCGCGGTCTCGGCGCACATGTCGGCGGCCGGGTGGTCCAAAGATGGACTCGGGGGCGGATTCTGTAGTACCTTTGCGAGCGCTTCTTGTGCCCGCTTCCTAACCTTGGGCCTGTGGTCCACCGCAATTGTTAGAAGGCCAGCCACGGCCCTGCGTGGGCTGACCTCGCACTGGGGCAACTCCCATCCCTGCGAGTCCTGGGCGACAAGCAGAGATTCGAGACATCCTATCGAGGCGCGTAGCAATGGCGCTTCGGCTTCGGGGTGTGTGAGGGCGGGCGCAAGGCTGGTCAAAATCTGGGAGAATTTGGCGCGGAGCAGCGGAGGAGGGACGTGTGGGGTGACGAGATCGAGAATGTAGACGACAGCGGAAGCGACTTCTTTGTTTACGATTCCCTTGGTAGGACTGATGTACTGTGCGAGGAGGGCGAGGAGTGCGGCAAAGTAGGCGGTGGGGGTGAATTCAGACTTCTGGGTGCGCAGTGTATCTTCCACTGCTGAGAGGACAACGGCGCTCTGTCAGTGTGTTAGCATAACAGTTTGAGGAGCACAAGCGCACGAACATACCTGCTGCTGGCTTTGCAGCTTCGGCGAGGACCGAATCTTGTCCAGCCGCTCTGGGAGAGACATTTTGGCTGCTGAGTCCAGATCAGCGAGAGAGTCGAGTCGCGATGATGGTTGCGCCGCTTGTTTGTGCAAAAAGTTTCGGATATCGATAAGACAAGGAGCGCACGGACCAGTGGTGGACTCAGACGTTGGAGTCCAGGTACCTCTCAATGAGGGAATATTCGCATGCTTTGTACATGTATTCTTAAGTGTCTGAGTGTATATATTCTTGAATGTCTAACCATATACCATTGAAGCCCAAGTAACAAATTTGTCTCCCAGAGAACAGACACTTGAACAGTAATGCTATCCACGACAATGCCTAAGAAAATCATCCGTCCAACTCACTAAGCGGATTCCATACACGGTAGTGATTTCATTAATTCATCACCCCTCCCATGCCCTCAGGCTTTGTACAAAGTGTCCAGAAAGCCCTTTGCCAAATCTACAACAACGCTCTTATTGGGTAAACTGCCTGCAACACCGTACAGAGCAGCGGCGTCTCCCTTGACAGAGCCTTTGGCACCCTTGCCCTGTGCAACACGCTGCCTCTCCGCCTCGCGCACGCTTTCAACGCTCTCAACCAAGTCAGCAACCAGCTGATCCGCGGCAGCGACGATGGGGAGCGTGACAGCAACATGGATGGCAGGTGGGTTCTGAAGTGCGTTGAGGTGCCAGCCGCGCGCCGACATCGCGTCAGCGACGTCGTAGATGTCAAGAGTCGAAGAAGTAAAGGCCACTACCGAGACCAGCGGCTTTCCCATCACTTTGAGGTCTGCTGCGAGCACCGGGTGAGCGTGCAGCTCTGACTCGATGCGCTTTGCTGCCCCAACAATCTTGTGGCAAGCAGCAATATAGCCGGATTCTCCGCACGCTACAAGCGATGCCCAGCAGCCAGCGATGAGCGCACCTGGTCGAGAACCTGCAATCGATGGCGAGGCATAGACGCCACCAGACCAATCCGGACAGATAAAGTACTGGTACGCGCGGAGTGCGTCGGTGCGGTAAAGGACGGTGCTGTTGCCCTTTGGTGCAAAGCCATATTTGTGCGTATCGCACGATATGCTGGTGACACCCTTGAGACGAAAATCAAAGGCCTCAGTCTCAAAGCCAGCCTTTTGAAGAAACGGAACGAGGAAGGAACCCAGACAGCAATCCACGTGGAGGGGGATGTTCTTCCGGGCGGCTATGCGAGAAAGACCTGAAATATCGTCTATGATTCCATGAGGGAAGTTGGGGGCGGATCCAACGAGAAGAACAGTATTGGGATTCACAAGACGCTGAACAGCGCGTAGGTTGACCTTGTGAGCGGGAGCGGGGCAGGGTACAAGGTGGATTTTGATCTTGAAATATTCACCTGCCTTGCGGAAAGCCGTGTGAGCGGTTTCTGGAAGAATCCTGAATCGTCGTCAGTATAAAAGCACAGTAAACCATTGCGAATCGTACATTTCTGGCTCTGTTACACCGCGCTCCGCGTAGGCCTTGTTTCTTGCGCTCAAGCATGCCATGAGGATTGACTCTGTGCCGCCGCTAGTTGTGACACCAGTAGCACCTTCAGGAGCATTGAACATCGCCAGCACCTGTCTCTGCGGTTAGCCCGTGCCAGTTGGCTTCTTGATCTCCTGTTCTTACCATCGCCACCACCTCCGCCTCCATCTTCCTGACTCCTGGAAAGACGTCTGGGTGAATTGGATTGGCATACGTAAAGTGGGCAAAAGCATCCGTCTGGAGCTTGGCCAGGTCTTCACCACCGTGGTGTTTGACCAGTTCTTGGCCACCATGGTAGACCGCACCGCTGACCCGACCGTCTTCCCACCTTGTATGCTTCATTTCGCTGAGCTTTGCAAGCTCTTTGCGCACCTGTTCTGCTGACCATCCCTCCGCTGGCAACTTTGTATATCGATCAACACCGGGGCCGGAGGGCACGAGTTTCTGTTCGAGCTTGAGGATAGCTTCGCCGATTTGCAACTGGACTTTAGAGCGCACCCCCGGGAGGCGCAAGAAGTAGCCGTAGAGAATGCGGCGCACGGAGTTGTAGGTATCGACGAGTGTGCCGATCAGGCCGCGTCCCTTGAGCGTGTAAAAGGCCTTGCGAGTCCAGCGCAGGAGGAATAGGATGAAGATTATGTTGCGAACAATGTCGAGGTTGAGAGCAAGCAGCTGGCCGCGCGGGGTCGCACGCTTGCTCTGGTATGCGTCGCGCAGGCTGACGGGAAGCCTGGTAGAGCCGGGCATGTTGCAGATGAGCTGTTGATTTTCAGATGCGAATGAGCATCGTGTAGGGGTTGGGAATTGACCAGGCTGAAGTAGCAGAAGCGGGACTGCCCAGAAGCCGTGCCGTGATGCTCCACGGTCGGTTACATCACATGCCGCTAATCGCCATAGACCCACCATCCACCTTCCTAATGTAGTAGGCTTACTACGAATGGAGTACATTGTTTCTCCTTTCCCGTCGCTTTCGTATTTCAATTCGACTGCTCCACCACTTGCACACCTCACATCCAGCAACTGTCGCGACACGGATCTCGGGCACCCAACGCCGCCACGTCATAGCGTTTATCGACACTCATCACGTTCCGCCGACTTATTACCCCGTTCTATCTACGTCTACTTTACGTCCATCGCAGGAGGATATCCGAGACTTAATAGTTATAGCTATTGTATAAACGAGAGCGCGACTGCCCCGGGGGGGGGGGGGGGCCCCGCAGAAATTTGAGGGTATGAAAAGCGCCACAACGGGGGGAATTAACCCCCCCCTTTAATTTTTCCCGTTGGGGAAAAAATACGATAAGAGAGGG
>JAIFKG010005227.1:0-12144 GCA_020351975.1 Phyllosticta ampelicida
GAAAGGAACAAAAGA
Source organism: Phyllosticta ampelicida (assembly GCA_020351975.1). NCBI lineage: Eukaryota > Fungi > Ascomycota > Dothideomycetes > Botryosphaeriales > Phyllostictaceae > Phyllosticta > Phyllosticta ampelicida. Next base: position 16 of record JAIFKG010005227.1, read on the forward strand.
ATCACTGCCCCTTGCCCAAAAGCTCCTCCTTGTGCAACTTGACATACTCCTCAAGGCTCATCGCCTTCCTGCCCGTCGCTTCCTCCACATTCTGAACCGCCTGCGCGTACATCTCCTCGCTGTACTGATCGTCGCAGAAGCCGTCATCAACCGCATCCGCCAGGTAACTCGCGAAAGGATGCGGCATGCCGTTTGCGACCATGCGCTGGATCCACTCGTCCTTGGCCAGCCAGTTGACCTTGATCGGCACGCCCGCGGCCTCCTGGATGATCTCGAACATGCGGACCTGGCTGATGAGCTGCGGACCGCAGAGGTAGAAGACGCTCTTGGCGCGCGCGTCTTCTTTGGCCAGGGGCCGCTCGACCAGCAGCGCGCCGGCCACGCGGCCAATGTCGTCGGGCGCGATGCAGTCGACGACGAACTCGCGATTGTACGGGTTCGCCTCGATCGGATCCTTGGTCTTGTCGACCCCCTGCCTGAACGGGTTGCTGGCAAAGTAGGCCGGGCGGAGGGCGGCGTGCGGCAGCGCCAGGTCCTCGAGGGCGACTTCGACGTCGGCGTGCGCCTTGCCGATGATGCGCGAGGGGGGGATGCTGCGGATTCCGGCCGCGTCGGCGCCGTACGGTACGCTGAAGGACGAGAGGAAGACGACGTATTCGATGCCGGCGTCTTTCATGGCCGCCAGGCTGGCTTTTGGCCCATCTGGCGCAGCGTGCACGAGGTACACGTAGGCGGCTTTGGCGCCCGATTTTTGCACCGCGGCGCTGATGGAAGCCGGGTCTGTCAGGTCGGCTTGGATACGTTCGAAGGAGCCTTTGGATTCGGCCTCGGGCGTCAGGCCTGGGATCGGTTTGCTGGTGTTGCGCATCGCGAGCCACACTTTGGCGCCGCGGGCGCTGGCTTCGAGCACGGCGTGGCTGCCGACGTCGCCCGTGGGCCCGAAGATGATGACGTTGGAGTACTTGGTGGTGGTCATTGTGGTGTCTTGGTGCTGTGTTGGCGTGGGGTTGCTCCCTGGTTTGTCGTCAGTTTTTGTGAGTCACTGACGTAATCGATGGACAATGCGGACTCGATTATCTGCCTCGATCTTTGTTTGTTTTCCTCTGCCGTCGTGTACGTCAATGCTGCTGGGACCAGTTGTCTCTTTGAAGCCCGCCCCCGTCCAATTCTGCCTTTATATGTGCGACCCCACGCGGTAAGCGCATCACCGCAGCACAGCTAGGCACATCAATTACCAAGCTTTGCTTACGAGAACAGCGGCTTCCTTGTACTGGTCTATTGACTTGTGGTGCAGGGGGGTGCAATGCAATCAATCAGGTGTTGTAACGGGCGTTGCGCTAGTTTCATTGGTTTCTTGGTGTTGAGGTTTGGCGCTTGGCCATTTTGAACCTTTCTGTCAGCATCAACCTCGTGTCTCCGACTTGCGCACCATCGACCATGTTCAGCGAGACTACGATCTCTGTTGGCAAGCCTCACCTTTCGCGGCCGGAAGAGCGTGCACCTCACAACACCTGCCTTGTCTAGCATCCATATGAGCGAATACAGCTCTCCGCAACCCAAACAAAAACACCTCCACAAACTCCGTCCAACATACCCTATCTCCGCTCCGAACATCAGCCGCCACAATGACACTACCCAAGACACCTACATTCAAGTTTCTAACTCCCGAATTCCATCGTGCTTGCCATTCTGCGTGTTGGCACATCTTAAACGCCGACCCCTCCGTCCAGTCGTTCGACGGAGCTTGCACTCATAAAAGCGATATTGACGAACGTACCGTGGCGCTCTTGCTCGCTGTTGCATTCCGGTAGTCGATCTCAGCCACATACCCCCATCGGCCCCCGGAGCTCCCAGGCTCGGGCTTTGATTCTGGGGCCAACAATAATGGACAGGTGTCCTGAAGTCCCGGGACCGAGAAAAGAGAAAGCGATGTGCCAACGTGTCCCAGCTGTGTGTGATCTTGTCGAGATACGGTAGAGGGGCTGATGTAGCACGGGGCGTAGAGTTGTCCAGACGCGGAGAGAAGAGGTTTGGAGCTTACTTTGCATTGACTGCGCATCAAGTTGAAGGGCTGATGGGTGGGGAAAGGGAAGAGAGAAGAAGGCCCAACGTGAAAAGAGCAGAGCACGACCTGAGCAGCGGCAAGGCAACGGAACTCGCCGCCGAGTGTCGCGCGCGTCGCAGGCGGGACGACGCGGACGGAGGGGCATTGAGGCATGCTAGCTTGCAGACAAGTACAAATACGCAGAAATAGCAAACGGCAACTGCACAAAAAGTTGGCAGGATCAAGAAACAGGGCGCGCGGGCAGGTACATGCAGCGACGCTACCTTGGCCGCAGGGGGCGAGCAAGCGTAATCCACATGACATCAGGAAAAGAAGGGATTGGTGGGACGGTGTTCACAGGGAGCAGAACACGGGGGGCGGACCGGAGAACAGAAATAAGACTTGGCGGCATGCTGGTGGTGTGCTTGTGGTGTGCTTGTGGTGTGGCGTGTGCCTGGAAGCATTGGGATTGAGGCGGCGGGTGGATGCGATGGTTGGATGATGAGCGGCGAGGATGAAATGAAACGCAATCAATGCAGGGCACAAGGCGGGCGCGCGCACGGGCGGCAGGATGGGGATGGAGTTGAGCATGGTACAGAGCCAATCTGGCGTCTCTTTTGGCTGCATGGCTGACAGAATAGAAAATGTTCTCCTCCAGTGTGACAGGGGGATAGGATGGGGTGGGAACGAGGCGCGCCCAGCCGCTGGATCGCCCTTTATGCGCCGCACTCGACGCACATTCTTCGGGACTTGACTGACAGGCATAGATGCAGGCAGACGATGGACATGTGAAGGGGACGGGTTTGTGTTGAGCAGGGCATGGTCGGAGTGTGCGGTACGTTGCTGGCGACCTGCCTGCCAGAAACTTGAATGATGCTGGCTGGCATCGAACGTGATCCCAGCGCAGCCACGCCGCACTGCAGCCAGGACCGCTCTCGCACTCGCTGTCCCGCATCATGTCCACTGTTTTCCCGCATCGTCAGGCGTTGGATGACAGGCCAGCGCAAAGCTGTGGACTCCACTCTTCGCCACAAGACAGGGCGGGACCCTTTGTCTCTTGTCACAGGGTCTGCAGACCCTGCCTCCGCGCTCCTTCTTGTTCACCCTCACCACTCACCCACTCTTTCTCAGCCCAACGCCCCGCTCTCCGTACGACGCGCATTGTTGGAAGTAACAGGGTCTGCGGCAGCGACGGGGCGTACGGCAAAGCGGGCGAGGAAATGAGCCAGCAAGTCCACCGCGCACAGCACGGCTAGAACAATGCAGGCGTCTCCCCAAATCGCAAACCTCCTCGCAGCAATTGAGAGCCACAAAAATGACGCCGCAGGACAGCCAGAGCGGCCCTGAGACAAGCGGCAAAATGAGGTGGCCGATGCAACCCGTAGCGCTGGGACTCGAGGCGCGCGTGCGTCGTACATGCCGTGCGGAGCGGCGCTGTGCAATCAAGACAGCGTGGTCAGCGCATGCAGCCGCCGTGTCGCGCTGGTCTGGCCGCTCTCATGCAGCTGCTCGCCATGCGGTGTAGGCCTCGAGGCGGGGCGATATCAGGGGAGCAAAGGATGCTGAATGCCGATTGTCGACGCGAAGACGCATCAGCCCTTGCGCCGGGGAAGTTGGCAATCTGCCACGAACAACGGACTTGCTGCAGTCGGACACGCAGAGGAGGCGGATGGATGCCAGCCAGCTGGTGCGGCGCAGCGTCGAGGGAGCGTCAGCGTTGCACGCAATCAAATCAATCAATCAATCATTCGACCGACACCTAGTAATCACACAGGGTGTCGTCCTTGCTGCTGCCGTTTTGTCAGCTCAAGACGCCGCTTTCATGACTGCCTGCAAACACACATGACCACCTGTCGTCGCGCGCTCCCTGCCGGCTGGCTCCACGGGCATTTTGGGCCATTGGCCGTCGCTGGACTCGCGTACGGGCGTCATCTCTTGGTTTCAACTGGTGCACTTGGCTTTTTCTCACTCGTTCCTTGCTGGCTAGACCGCAGGTTCCGGCGATGAATGGAAGGCTCGCGGGCTGAGGTCACCTGCAGGTCGTGAAGCTCACGACCGAACGTCGATAAGGCGCGACTGTGTGCTCTGGACGCCGAGCCGAGAGTCTTGACCTCTAGGGGTCGTCGTCGATTTGGAAGCCTGGAAGGCTGGATGGAGGCGACGAGTAGTTAGAATAAGAGTTGCGGTCGGACCGTACGGCCGCAGCTCCGAATCGGGCGCGAGTCAAAGTCTCGTGTGCTCTGTTTCGACGTGAAGAGTCGGCAAGGAAATTCGGGGTGAAGAGCGCGCATGTTCAGCTGTGAGGCCAGAGCTGGATGCACTGATGGGCAGCCTCTTGGGAGGTGGCGCATGCCTTGAGGCGCGTGCAGCTCGCAGGCGTCTGTGAATCGGGACGTTCTATGTTCGATCGACGACTTCGCGTCACAACTCCACCAGTCTGATTCTTGATCTCCTCAGCAGCACCAGCAGCACCAGCATCAAACCAGCAGCGCGCTTCGGCGACGCCGCCGGACGTGGCAGAGAGATCGATCGAGGAGAAAGTCGGGAGAAGCGGCCGACGGGCACTTTTTCTTGTTCCTTCTTTTCTGCAGGGTCCATGGGAGATTTGGGATTCGCGAGCCAAAAGCTTGACCTGGACTCGCAAAAAGCAAGCCCGTCTCGATGGAATTGCACGACTTGCCATGGCATCTTCAATAATGTTTGTTGGTGGATGTAGGAGCTGCAAAAGCGGCAATCTCCAGCAAACCAAGCGCAGCGAAAACACAGGCAACCCCATATTTCGCCCTATTGGCCTACCTCTACACAAGCTTTCTTGGGTGGTGATCGTTGCGCCGCGCGTTCGACCTTCAATCCGGAGGTAATCAGCAACCCCACGGCCTGGACTCGACCTACACGATTCGGCTCAATTCGCCGCCGCCAGTCTGTCGACTCAGTTGGCCAATCTCGCACGAACGCACGTCTGCTTCGGGCAATTTTAAGCGTCGTCGTCGGCGGTCGTTGCAAGTGTCGAGTTGGTCTTTGTTTGTCGCACATCGGCAAGCCTGCCGAAGTAAGCAATCCAGGGTCTCGCGGGGACCATTCCCGTCCGCCCGTCTGCCCGTCTGCCAACGACCTCGCTGCTGCATCTGATTGGCCGACTGTCGCGCATAGCCACTGTATGTACATGTACGATCATACCGGCAGCGCGACAACAATGCGCCGCTTTCCGACGAGTTACAGTGGCAGATAACATGGCATCGACAATGCGCCTGGAGACGGCCCTGAGCGTCGCGATACAGCGGGCAGCCCGGCAGGAAAACAATGCAAAAGAGGGCCTGGGCGCACAGACTGGCTGGTGTAGGTTGTGACTTGCGGGTGTCCCGCAGAAAGAAGGAAATGAAAGACGGTGGCGCTGCGCGCAAGCGAGATCGAAACCGAGAGAAGAAGCTGAAGTTGAAGATTGACTGCCGCCCTGCCTCTCCAGGCTATGCTTTGATGCACCGGGGCCTGGACGCCGCGCCCGCGCAGTCCCTTTCTCCCCCACTCCGCTCGCACTTGGACGCCCATGATATGATGTCTGTGGCGCGCAGCCTCTGTTCCTGACACCAAGCAGGGGGACCGGGCGGCCGGGGGGCCCCTCAGCATCCTACCAAACCGCAGACTGCCCTGCCCTGCCTCGCCCTGCCCTGCGCTCTCCGGACGGCAGTGTGGGACTGCTGCTCCGCACTGTGCCGGACACGCAGGATTTTTGGTTGGCGCACATGACGTTGGAAACGGCGCGTCGCGTCAGGTCCGATGTTGTTGTTTCGTCCATGTTGTGTTATTGCCGGCGCTTCGTTCGCGCCCATCTTGATCTGACGGCAAATCCGTAGCATCGCGTCAGCCGGCTGCGGCCGTTGATTCCCTGCCCTCTGCGTGTTCGTTGCCGTCGGACTAACTGTTGGAAGCCAACGGCCGCGCGACAGCGACATGTCTCCTGCTCGCCGACCACGCGACATCTGCGGCTGCTACCTCTTCTGCAGCTCCCTGGCGTGCATCGTCCATCCTACCATCCATTCATCCAGCACCTAGCCCGATTGTTGTCCCCGTCTTTCCATCGTAGAGCCCCGTCTGCCTGTTGGCTGCTACGCAGCAGCCTGGGCGCAGCGTTATATCCGGCGCCGCAGCGTATGCTGCCCACGCTTCCGGCTCCTACAAGCCACTAAGTCGATAATTCCTTTCCTTTTCTTTTTCTTTTTTTTTTTTTGTTTGGTTTGTCGCGCCTCCTCCCCGCAACCTGCCTCCTAACCAGAAATGGTGTGGTGTGGTGGGGGAGGTTGGCATCAGCTCAGCTAAGATGCCATGCTTCAACAACATGACCGATCTCGATCACGCTAACAATAAGGAGTGCAAGGCGAGGAGAAATTGAGATTTTGTTTTGGTCGTTAGTGGAAATGGCCTTTTTCTTGGCTTTCCGCGTCACAACTAGCGGCAGAGAGGAGGTTGTTTGAATGCGAGCGTGTGCGTGGACGCGGTACACTGCGTGTTGTATTTTACTGCACTGTACATGCAGCATTGCAACAGCAACGCCGCCCACAGTTGCTGCGACTCCGTAGCTCTTTTTTCCCCGTTTGAATCTTGTCTGAGCGGTGCAGCGGTGTGCTCGTGACTGCTATCTCTCGGTCATCCTCAGATTCATCCCCACGTCTTCGATCTTCGATCTTGTCCGTGGAGAATTTGCCGATTATTGGTCACCGACGGGCGCCACAGTCCATCCAGCCAGCCAGCCGCAGCGCCACGACCGTTTGGAACAATTACAATTGCCTTCCGACCTACCGCACGCTACCGACGCCTCGCAAAGCTTTGCCGGTGGCAAACAGAGTCAGCCCAGCGCCTTTGCTCAGCTGTCGCGTGGTAGGCGTGCGGGCTAGCGGTGGAGGAGGTGGAGGTGCCCTGCATGGTGCCTGGCAGCCAAGGTGCCTACCTAAAGCTAGGCTGGCGCACGAGTCCGCCAGTCGGGGGGAAGCCGACGTCCAGTGGACAGGTACACAGGTAGGTATGCGCTGATAAGAGCGTACGTGCGTACGTGCGTGCGTGCGTGCGCGCGTGCGCGCGTGCATCAGAATCTCGCCCATCTCGTCCTTTTTTCTCTTTTTGTCTTTTTTCCCCTCCTTTTTCTCCTTTTTCAGGGTCCATCCACACCTGCCTTTGTCATTCGTCACGCTCATGCAACAACGAGACGGAGTGGATTACAGCCTACTCCGTGCGACTCGGTGGCCCACAATTGAAATTGATACTGCGGGTAACATGTTGGCGAAGCTCCGTCACTGTGACGATAGAGTGATTGGGGGGGAAGGGGAGGCAATTGAAGGGCCGGTTTGGAAGTACGTGGGTGGTAGATCGGGTAAAAATAACATCCATGGAGCATGGCCACTGAGCAAATTTTCTTCTTTTTCTTTTTCTTTTTCTTTTTCTTTTTCTTTTTCCTTTTCTTTTGCAGCAGCAGGGTGCAGAGTTTTCGGCATCATCGGCAAGCCCGAAAGAAACGTCAATCGCGTACCAATGTCATCATTTCCGTCAGGGTGGAATTTCAACAGTCGTGATGCAATTGTCATGTAACACCACATCCTACCCCCATGCCGCTCGAAAGAGCGGCAACGCCGCAGCAGCGCAGCGCAAATGCAGGGTGCAATCCATACCCAACCAGCCTCGCACGCTCGGCGCAGGCACGGACGTTCGCAGTCGCGGATGCGCGCGCATCGCCAATGGTTGCGGTCCCCGGATGTTCGAATCCAAGGGTCGAGCCGCTGTGTCGACGCAGGTATGACGAAAGCCGAGACCGAGAGAGCAGCGACGCGCGACGGAGCGAAGGGCAAGGTCCCGAGTCAGAGAGCAGCGACTTCCATGTGCGGATGCGCGGGCGAGTCATCCGAAGGGGAAAGGGAGAAACGTTGCAGGGAGAGCCTAGAGATGGATAGACGGGACAAGGCATCCAAGGTACCACCAGCTCAGTCATTGATCACTAAGGTCGTGCGCAGCAGGCACAGGTCATTAGATTGCCATGATGAATGAGTGACGAGGCAATGATGATTGGTAGCAGCATTTGATTCAACTTTCTTTCCTCTTCGTCCCGTGCTGCCTCCGAACCGGGGCCGTCACCGCCACCCCCATCCAATACCAGTAGCAGCACTCTCTGTACAATGATAGGTGTCCAGCAGGTAGCGAGACCCAGCCCAACCACACTGAAAGTCTTGTTGGTACTTGCGAAGAGACAGAGGAATATAAAGGCAAAAACAACGATATATCATTTCCACCCCAAGTCCCGACTTGTGGGGAAACGCAACTGTTACCAGAGGGAATTCCTCGTAAACCCAAACCGGCCAGTTGGAAAATTGAACGAACAAAAAACATGTTCCAGTAGCAACCCGGTTACCATGTCCTATACGTCTAGGAAGCAACGCCCCGTCCCAACCAGTCTTGTTGTCCAGAACAGATCTGAGAAGGCTTTGAGGAATTAACAGCAATACATCTCTCTCCATCTCTCCTCCTGCTCCCCCACCGGAGACCGAAAAGCAGAGCAATCCCATGCCGTGGGTGTATCTCGAGAAAATGTGATGCAAGGAAAAGCCGATGAACACTCAACGCCCGTTTTGGTCCTCCTCCCCAGCCGCGTGTAGCTCCGTGTGATAGCCATGACGGCATGCGTCTATTGCGTGCAGTGAAGAAAAAAAGAAAAAAAAAGCAATCTCGTGAGGGTTGCAATGAGAGTTTACAAAGGAAGGGGAGTAATGATGAGGTAGTACGGGAGGAAATAAGCCCCAACAGAGTCGCTCGGACCCGACGAGGGGAGGAAGTAAATGTGGTATCAACTGTAAGAGACAGCCGCGGGCAACAAGCCGCCTTCGAATGGACGGAGAAAAGGAATGTGATATGAGCAGAGCGTATGGGATACTTTTTTTAGGCCTCAAACTTGCGCTTTTCGCCGGATGCAAGGAATGCCAAAGCGTGCAGACGATGGGCGTCATCAGACCCCACCGACGGGTTGAGTTGATATCGCTCAGGCTCGGGGTAGCTTGGTGGCATTGCCTCGACGTAGGGTGACGCCAGGTACGAGTCGGACTGGGCGACGCTGTAGCTCGAGGCAGGGCTGACAGGCAGAGAGGGATCCACCAGCGACGAGCTAGTTGTAGTTGGGGGACGAGATGACTGGATTGGGGAAGGCTTAGGCCGGGTAACGGTTGGTTTCATCTTCTTGCGCGCGTCGTCGGCGTCTTTGGATGTCGACGCGCGGGCGTTGCGGCCGTTCTGGTGAGTGCGCCGGTGCTGTTCCATGTTGTCCTTGCGCGTAAAGGCCTTTTTGCAGTCGGGGCAAACGGCGTCCTTTTTGCCAGTGTGTTTCTTTGCATGTCTTGCAGCGTGGCCAGAGGTTGTGAAGTAGTCGTTGCAGCCGAATGCCTTGGCCAGCGGGCACGGATATTGGTTCTTCTTGGTTTTTGGGTTCGTCGGCGGCATGGGCTGGCGCTCGGTGCCAGGCGGTCTCGTGAAGACGTGGTTCGCGTAAGGCTGCGGAGGGAAAGGCACCAGCTGGCCCTTGGGCGGGCCGTAGTAGGCCGTCATTTGTTGGGTGAGCGAAAAGTACGGCAGGTTGCCGAGTTGATGGCGAGAAGAGTGGCCAGCGTCGTCGTAAGAGTAGGTTGGCGTGACGGGCGACGGCGTGTTGGTCATGGCAGCCGAGTCTGTCGAGTCGGAGCGCAAGAGTTGAGGCGTCTGGGGGGAGAGACAGGGCGACGAGGCGTAACTCGAGGTGCGCGAGCCAAAGGTAGGCTCAAGCGAGGGCAGGCGAGTGTGGCAGACAGAGCTGGAGTGAGAATGCGAGTGCGAGTGGGAGCGAGCATGGGCGGCGACAACGGGGGCCGAGTCGTCGTTGAGCAGCGAGATGCGTCTGCCGACCGAGTCTTTTCCGTCCATGGTGATTGGGAACGGGTTGATGGTGAGGCGGCAGAGAAGACGGTATTTGAAGAGGGTGGATGGCGATGCGTGCTTTGGTGTCCCTGCGGCAACACGGACGGCAGCTTATAAGGGAATGCTCGGTTGGTGAGGCAGGCCCGGGGAGTGGAAGTGTGGGAGGGGGAGCGGGAGTGGGAGTGGGAGTTGGAGTGCGAGCGGGAGCCCGAGTGGTGAGAGATGTTGTTGAGGTAGGTGGGCAAGGCAAAGGGTACGATGGGGCGGGTCTGGGGCCGGACGGCGGCAGTGAGAGGCTTCTTAAGGACGAAGCTATCGAGGCGCATCGCAAGCAGGGTTTTGGACGATTGCCCAGGGTCGCATATGGGCATTCGCAAAGCGCATGAGCTGCGGCCATGCATCAGAATGGCATACTCGGGCGAGCTAGCGCCCCGCGCAAAGCCACGGCTCGCGTGGATCTCTTCTGACTGTCCCTGTCCTTGCCCTGGTGCTGGTGCTGGTGCTGGTGCTGGTGCTGGTGCTGGTGCCGGTGTTGGTGCTGGTGCCGGTGCCAGTGCTGGTGCTGGTGCCGGCGCTGGTGCTCCTGTCTTGGTGTGCTGGTCCCCGTACGTTCCCAGTCAGTCTTCCGCATTGCTCGTCTGCCTCCCGTCTGCACGCCCTCCGCCTTTCCCCTGCCGGGCATTCCTAGTTTCAAGGTTTGTTCGTTTTCGGCCGCCGCCGCGAAGCCGCCGTGGATTTTTTGTTCTTCACTGGGGAGCGCGACGACGCCAACGACCGCATCCCTTGGGCACTAAGTTTGGTTGTCCAAGTCCGATCGATCGATTCGACTACTTGTGCTCCCGCTTCGGGCAGGCCCCGCTCCGACTTGCGGCTCGACGACGGCGCTACCACTCCTTGCTTCGGCCTTGAGTGCTTACTGCTGGCCACGGTACGTTAGACGTTGGGGCATTCAACACGGCGTCCGAGAGCGGCTCGAGTGGTGGCTGGAGACTGCTTGCGTCCAGCGGTACAGGAGGACCGCTCCCACTCCTCCGCACTCGGTACTCCTGCGCCCGGAGGAGGCGTGCTGGACGTGGGTGCTGGATGCTGGATGCTGGGTGCTGGACGCTGGACGCTGCGCTGGACGCTGGACGCTGGACGCTGGACGCTGGACGCTGCATGCTGCACAATCCAGGCAGCGCGTCCAAGTCATGGTGACGGCCCGGAACGTCATGCATCCAGGCACGACCAGGACTCTTGTCAGGAGGCCGTTGACGGTACATTACTCAGGTCTATTCCCACGGAGTACGAGTCGGTCGCTGCAAAGGGCATCCAGCAAAAAAGAGCCGTCGTCTGACTGCCCTCGGCATTACATCACAGGGTGTTCACGCTCCACTGGGCTGAATGGCTGCAGGGTTCAGCGAGTTTGGCGCGTACCCCAGCAACCCTCCGCGGCGCCCAGGCCTAGCCGAGTGGGCCTTGCCCCTCGCCAGAAATCTAGATCTCCCTGCTCATCCTCGATCCCTTTGCAACTTGTAACGACGCTGCGAGTGCCCAACCCAACCGCAACAGGGGCCTCCGCCTTTGGGTCCTTCGCCTGCTTGGAGAATACTTGGCTGCCCCTCCGCTACCCGCCCTCGGCCTCGTCGTCGTCGTCGTCGTCGTCGCCCTCGCCCTCGCTCTCGACGCTTCAAAGTGAAAACTCGTCGCCGACCTTTGGGCGCCAACACGGTCCGCTCGAGTGCTGTTTCGCCCGCTCACTGCTGTGCCGCTCTCGCTCCACTTTGGAATCCACTTCGTCGTTGCTTGCGTGCGCACGACGGGGAAAGCGAACCTGCCGTGCTGGCGGCGGCGGCTGCTGCTGCTGCTGCTGGGGGCAGCGAGGCGGGCTGCCGCCGGCGGGCTTGCTTGTCACTAACCGTGGGCTCGCTGTTTGCTGCGCCGTCTCCCACTTACCTCTCCTCCCCCTCCTCTCTCCCCAGGGCTGCCTGCTGCACACCCTCCTGCAACCTGCCTCTCAAGGCCCGCCTACCCGGGTCACCAACGGTTGTGCGGCCGGAATGCGGTCCAAGGCCTGCATCGCGCTGGGATTCGTGCCCCGTGGTCCCGACTATTCCCTGGGTGCGCCCTGCTCCTAATGCAAAAGACGCTGCCAGAAACTTCAGTAGAGACTAAAACAAAAAAAG
>JAIFKG010005228.1:0-14100 GCA_020351975.1 Phyllosticta ampelicida
CCCGCCGACTCCTCCTCTTGCTCATGCATGCGTTCCTCCTGATCCATTTCATCCAACCAATTAGAGCCACCTGTCCACCACTCGTCATGCTTTTCTTTCGCAGAGTTGACGAAAAAGAGAGGCCAGTCCTCCACAGGGCCGAAGCGCTCCTCGGCGCGGCGCCACCACATCTCCACGTGGTATTGTTTCCACGACCAATGGTAGAAACTCGTATCCTCGAGCGCTTCTGGGGGTAACGCATGGCGTCCGGGCCGATAAATGTCGGTACGACGCGAAAGCGAGTGCCGGCCGCGCTCTCCGCTCCGGTAGGAGGAAGGCGCGCGGTGCTCCTGCGCGGGATCGAATGCGGCACGCCGGGCACGATAGGAAGAGGAAGAGGTCGTGGCCACGAAGGGGGAGCGAGAAGAAGAAGATTGCGGCGACGGCGAGGAAGATGAAAAAGGAGAAGATGGTTTAGGCGGCGGCGGCGGCAGGCAGTTGGCAATGGCGCTATAGTGGCGACCAGTGTCAGACGGCGGCGAACTCTTCTGACAGTCTTGGTGGTGCTGGAGGTGCTGGTGCTGGTCCTCCTCCTCCCACAACTCGATGCGCACGTCGCAATTGGCGAGTGCGGCGCGGGCCCGACTTCGTCTGAGTCTGTCTTCCTTCTTGACTCCCTGGCCGCGGCGGAGGCCGGCCTTTATCTTGGCGACTCGCGACATTTGGCGGTCGAAGAGGTGGGAGAGGACGAGCCGTTGGTGGCAGAGGCCACAGAGGGAGGGAGCCGCGGAGACTTGGCGGTGGTGCTGCCGGGAGAGATGAGAGGCGCCAGAGCGCGAGCGAGTGACACGGACTGTTGAGGTGAGGATGTGCCCACAGGATTTGGCGCGGGGGCAGAGAGGAGAAATGGTGGTGGCAGAGAAGTAGGAGGCCATGATGGTGGTGGTGATGTGGTGAGAGAGATGGTATCGTCGTCAGGGTGTCGTGAGAAGAGAAATTGGACAGCAAAAGATGTCAGATAGCCGAAGAAGAAAAAAAGAGAATTAAAGACGAAGAGGACGAAAAATTTGAGCTTGAGAGTGTGAACAAAGTGTGAACAAAATGAAGGGAGGATATGTGAAAGCTGTTGTTCATTGGGAGATGGAAGTTAAATCAAGCGCCAGTCGAGTGTGAACCTGGGTTCTAACAGTAAAGAAAGGTGTATATGAGTTCCTTCATTCAAAGCCTGTTAAAACCAACTTTCTGGCATACATGTTGGATTTGTAACCATACCTTCCAGTATTTGGCAATCTGATATCGAGGCAATTGCGCCCAGCCACGTACCTTTGCAGAAGAAATTCCAAAGCGAAGCACATTCACAATGGATATACAGTTTCAAAAGTATTAAAGAAACAAATGAATCAAAAGAGCCCGTAAGCAACCGAGGACTTGCTGTACTTCCGAGTGGGATCATATTATCCTCTTCCTGCCTTTCTGTCTTTCTCCCTCGAGGAATCGAGCCTTGATGCCACTCCGACACAAATAACTCCCATATACTAGTCCTGTTGCACCTATCCCTTAGGAAGGGGAACAATCGTTGGCTTAGGCGACCAAGACGGCTCGCGGCGAGCAGGAGGTTCTTCTGGGGAGCGCATTTGCTCATCGTAGTGACGGTGGCTTCGGTTACCACGACCGCTGGGACGCTCATCATAATGACCACGGCGAGGACGCTCAGGCGAGCGCGAACGAATGCGGTCATTGTAGTTGCGGTTGCGTCGAGAGTGCTCCTCATCGCAGTAGCGACGGCCATATTCCTGACGGTCACGTGGTCTCTCTTCGATATGGTGGCGGCTGCGAGCTGATTCACGCTCACGAGGGCGGTCTTCATTGTAGTTGCGGCTGCGGTTTTCACGCTCGCGAGGACGCTCTTCATCATACCGGCGGCCTCTGTGTTCACGAGAGCGAGAGCGGGATCTGTGACTGCGCCTATGGTGCTGCCGATTGTGTCGGTCGCGGGATCTATCGCGCCGATCCTCGTGATGCGAACGGCGGTGATGTCGGCTTGATCGGTGTCTGTGGCTGTCCCTGTCTGCACTGTGTGAATCGAGTCCCTCGCCCTCCAAGACATCACGCTCTCCTCCCATGTTGCCGGACCTCTTGCCATAGCCGATGCCCCGGCTACTCCCCACAGCACCTAGGTCGTCATCGTAGTCTCCACGGCTGGCGTTGGTCTGAGCGGCGGTAGATTTGGCAATAGACTGGGCCTCCCTTGTTCCGACTGGAATCAGGTTGGCGTTGGAGGCGCTAGAGTTGGATGGGCCGGGGCGCTTGATTCCGAGCATTTCGTCCATCATGGCAGCCTCGCGTTCCTTGATCTGGCGCTTCTCTTCCTCAATCTGCTTCTTTTCCTCGTCGTCGATGTGGAAGGCAGACTTGTTCGCCTTGGCGTACCAGTTAAGGTCGCGTCCCTTTTGCCAACGGCCGACAGCTGCGGAATGGTCAGAAGTTTGAACAGACCAAGAAAAGAACAAAGTTGGTCACAAAGTTGGGGACTCTGTGGAAGAAGGATAAGATGCAGTGCCCCGTCCCGCCAAGGAAAACAATAATCATGGAGCGCAAGAGGTGGTGGGCGAGAGAGGCCGAACTCTGTTCTCAAAGGACAAGACGAGTAGTCATGGCCACAATGGGAATGAAAGCAAACATTCAACCGCGGCGAGAGGTTGGAAACAGCGCGTATGCGTGGGAAATAGCGAGGATGATACAAGCGGAAGCGACTCACGTGCGTGGACAGAGTGCCCTAGATAATTCTCGCGCTGAGAATCCGACGCGATTTTACTCCAGTCAACATTGCCACCGATGGCAAGATTGCCCCTAGAGTGTGTTAGGAGATGGAATAAAAAGCCGACTGGAATCTCGTACCTCGAGCCTTCTTTGCGGACGGTCTGAACGAGATCCATCTTAGGAAACGAGCCAGCAGCCGACGTAGACGTCCTAGCAGCGGTATAGATAGCGACAGATTGGCTAAAGAGTTGCAGATGGAAGACAAGTTCTGCGATGATGGGTTCACACGAGGAAGAGTGTTTTGTTGATGATTGTCAGTCTCTCATCGCGTCGCTCGCACAGGTCAAATGCCACCCGCCAAGAGCCTCAGGCACGGTCCCCTCTTGCTAGCGCTGTTCAGCCCTATGCACTGTTGTTCTTCATCGCTTATCCGGACGTCACCTCAACTCTCCATCTCCATCTCCCAACACCAACGCCGATTCACCATGGCTGCTGTCCAGCAAACCCCGCTGGACGAGCTCCAATGGCGCAGCCCAGCTGCTCTAGCCAATCTCTACCACTTCTTTGGCGGTCTGCATCGCGGCACGATCCACCTATACTTTGCCGAGTCGGATTACATGGATCGTACCTCTAACAATTGGGCCCTCTTGATACAGAACCAGGGTGCACCGTGGCTGGCAGATCGTGACGCCTTTGAGGCGCGGTTGCGCACCATGCAAGGCTTGGAATTTATGGTTGTCGCGGAGCCGGAGCGCAAGCCGGACGGAACGGACACTGGGATCTATGTCTTGCGGAAGCAGAATCGGCGAAAGAGGCCCGGAAATCATGACGATGAATTGACCGTGCTGGCGACGTACTATGTAATTGGCGAAAACATATATCAGGCCGCATCGCTTGAAGACATTGTCGGCAACAAAATCGTGTGTCCCATCCTGCGTGTTCGAATTGTTGAGCCCGTGCTGACCAGTAGCAAAGCTCGCCGCATCGACATCTCTCTCTCAGTTCTTCAACTTGGCCGCCTCACTCCCGATATACACATCTGGCCGCGGCTACTCTTACTTCTCATCCTCCTCCACGCTTCCTCGCACCGGCGGCTCTGCCTCAGCATCACGTCGCAGCTCGCGCGCTGGCTCGCCCATCGGCGTCGAAAGCAGCATGCTCGACTCGGCCACCGAAACCGCATCTCAAACTCAAGACTCATCACAGCCCAACGGCTCACAACCGCAGGCCAGCCAGCAAAAGAGGGGCGTCGCCACCGGAGCTACTGCTGCAGCGGCCGCAACCTCGCTCTCCGCCCTCACGCACTCCATCCGCCTCTTCTCGCAGTACGGCTCGGAATTCTCTGACACCAACCCACTAGTCGGCGAGCCCGGCTCGTTTGTCTTTAGCGCCACGGCGCGCCAGGTGCAAGCGTCGCAGGCCAAGGCGCAAGCAGCAGCCGAGGCGGCGGCTGCCGCCAAGAGCGTCGTCCAGAGTATAGAAGGCCCTGGTGCTGCCATCAAGGAGGGTAACTCGAAGCCCCCAACTCCTGTCCCCGCGCTTGAAGCCGTGGCGAAGCCGCCGAAGAGGATCAAGCGCAGCAAAAGCAAGGCGGGGACTGCACCGACGAGCCCGGTGACGCCCAATGAGGTTACGCCCGGGAAGTGAACTTAGGCGCACTTGGAGTTGCGGCTTCTCCTTTGCTGGGTCTTATTCGGCTGTTTGTTTGGCGTTTATAGACTCTTGTTCAATGGGAATGATACCCTAGAATTTGCTTTTCGGACAAAAAGAATGGAGGCATTGATTCAGCCGTCTCTCTGGGCAGTGTCAACTTGACTAGTTCACACGGAACAGAGAATTATGACATCTTCCTGAGAATGCTCAGCTCACTTAACATCGTGAGCCCTATTCGTGCCTCGATCGGATTGTCTCGAAAACGTACAACGCGAGTTGGCCGTGTCTACCACTTGCTCAACCAGTCGATCGTATGGCCCTTGTCATATCTCCCTTCCCGTTTGACATGGTAGACACCCAGTTGCCTCACTGGCACCTTAACTCACAGTATACCTCCTATCATGCGTGTCCTGCCGCCGCCTCCACGGCAACGCCTTATGGATATCATAACACGTTTACCCAACGCAAACTCCAAGACTAATGCAAGATCCAAGCTGTTGACGAGCTGTAGGGGATACTGAAGGGTCTAGATGCACTGAGGCTGCGTCGCAGAGAAGACCAACGTACAGATCAGCAAGAAAAAGCGCAATGGAACATTTCTTCCCGCTCAACCACGACCCCAGAAAGCCTTAGGTCGTCGCATAAGAGCACTACCCGCTCAATTTAAGGTCTCCTTTCATAATTTATCCCCCTCCAGCAAAACTCCCAGCTGATGGACTCAACTCCGCCAATCCACGACGTCATCCACGACTCTTCGGCTCTCGGTTTTCGCTTACTCCGCCTTCCTCTGTGTCATCCAGAGCATCCCTCGTCTCTGTGCCGACGACTGCACCTGTCTGTCCTGTCCAGGCATATTTTACTGTCTGCTGAGCCGCTTTGTTAGCTTCAGTCTCGACGATGCAACATTAGTGTCGTGCTATGGTCTTCACATTACGCATGCGGGTGGTGCCAGTTGACGCGTGGAGGAAAGATCGAGGGGAGGGTTCGTATGAGTGGACGCAGCGGGGTTGCTACTCGGGTAGTTGATTGCAGCTGCGTTCGATCAATCTCTAGTGGCCAGGCAGTCTGCTCTATCCGCACGCAGCACTCGATCGCACCCAACTCGTGGCTCCCCTTGTAGTCGCCAAAAGCCAAACGGGAGGGGTTTCTTTTTTCTTCAAGCTGCACGCTCGTATGGGCGTGCTCGCTCCCCGAACACCCGGGTATAGTGTTGTTCTTCTAGAATCAAAGTGGCAGAGCTAGAACGGAGCGGCTACGGTGGGCTGCGGCGTCCGTTGATTGTAAGCCCGCAAGCTAGCCGTCCAAAAAGCAGCTGCTCAAGCACTTGGTATAGCGGACACCTTCAGAGTTACTCTAGAGCGCTGTGGGGATGTAAAGATAGAGAGGACGCCGTGCGCATAAACAAAGACTTTTGGGCATACATCGAGCAGCCTGATGTGGTGGTCGATGTTCTGTGTGCTCCTTCTGCTCGCGAGTGTCTCCTCGGGGCTTTCTTGTCCAGATCGAGACAATCGCCTTTACCCTCCCGTCCAACTCGGTTCGACCCGACCTAATTTTTCCGTCTACCGACCTAGAAGCTTAGTGGGAAGGGAAGGCTATGGTATACGCGTTGTCCGTAGGCACCGGTTAACCTGAACTCGTGCCCAGAAGTAAGAGCCGGCAGATAGACTACGAGTGTCTGGTGGCGAAGCTTAGCGGCCTCATCTCCACTTATCGATGTATAGGGAGGAGAGTGACACGGACAAGGTCCGGCGTTCTTGTAAACGAAACGTACTCTTATACAGGACACCTTAAGATCACTTTCCTGTGAGAGACGCGGGACCGGTGTCGAATCAACCATAGATACGAGTCCTACGGGTCTAGCTTGCTCTTGGGCCAGCAAAGGAAGCGATAATTAGCAAGATACTGGACTGGAGCTCAAAGTTGTTTTCGACGTAGCTGCTCCGAGATTTCTGGGATGATTATGAGACAGATGACATACCTACCAGACACAACAGGCTCCGTCGTCTTGTCGATAAGCCAACGCAATCGACTTGAAGGAGTAGTGAAGTTTCAACCTGGCGTCGAGTTGAGCTGTTGCAGGTGGCTTTCGGTAACATTGCAGGGATATTTGTGTGGTTTCCGACTGGATGATGACGAATTTCGAGGAGAAAATGAGGAGAAAGTGACGCTGTGTTGGCAAGACACCTGAACAGACAAAGTGGCCGCAGGAACGAATCGTCACGAAAGAGTATATACGGATACTAGGGATCGTTGAAAGGCTGTTCAAGAGCCTGGTCACGGTTCAATAGCGTTCTCTTCTCTCAAACTCCACGCATATACCACAATCAGCCTCGTAACCGTCAAGCAGCTCGCGCGCGTCAACAAGCTCGCGAACATCACAAGCAGAGTCACATCAAGCATCAAGCACAAATGATACCATGAGCAGTGAGCAGGCACAGAGGGCTGTCTGCTTATCTGTCTGTCAGCTAGCGGCCGGCTCGGAGGGCATCACTCCTCCTCCTCGTCCTCCTCCTCTCCCCCTCAGCGGGCCGACTGGATCTCGGGAGGGACCCAGAGGAAGTACTCTCCGGGCCAGTCACCACCCCACATCCAGGGCGCATCACCCGGCCTCACCCCGTCCAACCACCTCAGCACCCGCTCGCGCAGGCCCGGGCTAGGATCTTGGAACTGCGGTTGTGGAGAGAGATGTTAGTGTGTGTTTGTGGAGAACAGGAAGCGGATACGGAGAACTTACGAGCCCGGCGTTAAGGAGGTTAGCCAGGGTGAGAGGGTGAGGCCCTGGGCCGAGGAGAAGAGGAACCAGCGCGCTGGCGGCAGCGGCGGCGGATGGCGGCGGCGAGCTGATGTCCTTGGTGTTAGCATCGATTAAAGCTTCAAGAGAAAAGTGGTGGAGAGGAGAACTTACGGACTGGGCGCCATGGCGGCGGTGGAGGGAGCAGGAGGTGCGGCGGCGGCGGATGCAGGGGATCTGATAGTGAAGCAGTCAGTATTGATGTGGAGATCCAATGGAAGAGCTGGGGAAAACTCACGTTGGCGCGGCGGCGGCGGCGGCGGCGGCGGTGGCAGCAGCAGAGAGCGACTGTGGTGGTTTAATGGTGCTGATGGAGAACCGAGGTCAGCAAGAAGCCTGGAGATCAATTGAGGTTTTCAATGCTGGTGGTACTCACAATGGTGGTGCTGCTGCATGCCGGAGTTTGTAAAGTGGATGGAGAGATCGCGAGCATTTAAACCACCGGCACGCTAAGCGAGACTGTCGGATTGCGACATAAAGAGAAGGTACGGATTATAGGAGGCCCGCTGGGGAAGGGTAGGGCAGCTGCTGTGGGCTACTCCGAGCTAGAGCATCACTGACTGAGTATAGGTACAGCTCTCAACAACATGCTTCTGCATGCTGCATCCCAGATTCGAGTTTTTTGGAGTGACATATGGGATATTCCAAAAGATATCTTTCATCGTCTACAAGCGTAAGGGCAAGATGCCGTACGGCGACAAGTAGCAGATGTGAAGAGACACTATGAATGGAAAGCCCTCCACAACATCGCAACAGGACAGGAAGCGAATCAATTGAAGTATAAAGCAGTGGATTCAATGCTTGAATACAGTCGCAAATTCTACTTCAATCGGAGAAAATGCATCGCAAGCTTATGTGCTGCAAGTCCGACTTCACCACCAGTTCACGGAGCCACCACGAGGCTCAGTACCCGCTCACAGGAACAGAGACACGCTCCAATGTGGCCCGCCTTGCGCTCGATTGATTCGGCTTTGCATCGACTCCCGGAATCACATAGTACTAGATACCGCGAGCTAGAAGCAAAAAGGGGTACAGAAATCCCGGAATCCAACCGCCGCACTGTCAGCACATCGTGGGCTCGTCGCATTCGTAAACGACCTATTATCTCAGCACAAACGTATTGCTACTCCATTGCCTCTTAATGCCTCCATTTAATTGTACGTTGTACCTCACTGTCGTCGAGTGATGGACATGGATGTCTGGGATGTAGGGCTGCGCTGATAGACAGCCAATCGCTTCGAGGCCATTGGGGGCAGGAGTCTCTAGACAACAGGATCTCAATCCATCAGCAAGATGCAGGTACTCATGCGAAAGCTGTCTCTACATAGCTGTAAAGCGCTGATTATGGAGAGACGGGTCTGTTGCTCATTGTGGTGGTGCCGCCGGATAGGGTTAATAGTACAGTGTCAAAAAGATTCTGGATCGTATGCAGCATCCTACAAAGCCAAGATAAAACTCAAAACAGCCAATTCAAGTCTTGAAGTTGTGCATTCGAGGATTCGTTGTGCGACTCCGAAGCTGACATGATGATGGTGCTGAGATGATTAGATGTGTGAGGCGGACAGCTCGACACAGTCGGAAAAGCAACGACTAATCATGCCAACTCACCAGCGCCCTTTGTGGCGACTGGCTCTACAAACTACCACCACAATTAGACCAGCCAATTACTCTACAGGCTCGACTCTTTCTATCCATACACCTGCCATGTTCCAGCCACGCCTCATCCATTCCGCTTGTCGCAGTTCATGCGACTCGTAAAGGAAGTTTACTTCATCAAGAGACGAGCTGAAAATATCAGACGAGACAGAGACGGCGCCGTCACCGGCCTCCACGATTGAGTAGGGCCTAAAGAAAGGCCAGTAGATATTCCAGGCTCCACACGCAGATTGAGCATCAACACATATAAGACCTTTCTGAAATGACTACAAGTCCCCGGGAAACCTGCTAGTCATATTGATTCACACATATTTCTATGGGGCTTTCGAAACGGAATACCAAGCGGTTTGGAGTGAAAAAGCGACGTGCAGGCAGAAGAGACAGCTTTGCTTCTGGGCGAGGAGATGAGAAATAACACACAAGGTAGAGAGGAGCGATTGTCTCTAGGAAGTATATTAGAGGGGGTATGAGATGAACTATTACGATATACGCAATGGCGTTGACGGCTCATACGTCCGTGGGTAGACATTTAGCGGCATGAGTCACACAGAACGATTATCGCAGCATCGAGCATCAAGATTGAACAGGGTAGGATGGTCTTGGTCCCAGGTGCTTCAATTTACCTGCCGCTCAGGCTCAACCCGTGAACGTTGGGACAAGAATTACTTGCAGGCTGCATCACGCCTTTTTCCCGGAAAAAGAAATATTTTGCCTTTCAAAGCACGAGTTCTTTTTGACAGCTCACACAACCAGACGTACTGGACTTTCAGTCATCGCCATCACTATCACTCGCCGCCTCCTGATCATCTCTTTCCGCCTTCGCCAACACCTCCTTCCATTTCTCAGCAAATGCGCGCATTGCTCCTTCGCCGCCTCGACTCGCGTCAACCACGTCTCTAGGTAGCTTGTGTGCGCTATACTGCGGGGTCGCAAAGCTATACGCTTCGGGATCGTCCTTCTTGACAAGCCGAACCTCTGGCGTCCAGATTTCTTCGTCGGCATCCTCGTCTTCCGAATCTGACTGCGTGACGGCTGAGGCCTCGGAAGCGTTGTCATCGTGGTCCAACGTCGGTGTTGATGCGGAGCCAGTGTAGCTACTAGACTTTGCTGAGCCTATGGGGATTGAAACAGCATTCGCCGCCTCCTTTGCCTCTAGCCCCTTTCGCTTCTGCACCCACTTGTCCGAATCTGGGCCATCCATGGTGAGCAGCTCCAACCAGCTGAACAGCAACGGGTCCGTCCTCTGCGCCCATGGGTTGATGTCTACAAGCCAGACCTTGTCGTGCGGCGGCGGAATGTAGACATCGAAGACAAAGTTTTCGTCGGGAAAGGTGTCCCTGAGATTGTCGTCGCAGAAGGAGGTGATGCGGGAGCGGAAGGCGCCGGAAAGGGAGAAAAGAAATTCGAAATGGTTCAGGTCACGCTGAGAAATTGCTATCAGGTGCCGCCGTCGTACAAAGCACCGGAACTCCAACGATGGGTTCAGTAAAAAGTGCTTGCGCAGGACAAGATGGTACGGTATTTCGGGATCGGGTTGTGCCTGGTCCATTCCATCCGCGGCGTCTTGCTGCTTAGGAGATTCTTCAGTGTCATCGAAAGCATGCTCCAGATCGTGCGTGATAAAGTCGCTGCTCTTCAGCAAAAGATATACGTCGCTTGGGTTGCGACACTCCATGCTGTTCGCATTGATCCATGTCGCATCCTTCGGCGCGCTCCAGTTCAACTTGGGCACAACCTTGCCTCCCAGCTCTTCAATTGTGGTCTTGATCTGCACATGCACGTCGCGCCATTCTGCCGACGGATCCTCGTCTTCACTTTCTTCTGCAGCGTCCGGATTTTCGGTCGAAGAAAATATTCCGCTGTCGTCGTCGGACCAGTCGCGCGGTGGAGAAGCGTCATCGCCAGGCAGAACAATGCCGTCTGCACGAAGGTACGAGAGGAAGGGTGCAGTTAGAGGAATCAAGCGAGCTTTGGGGGTAATCTTGCGGTATCTGCGGTCGTGGTTGTCAGTTTCCGTTGCTGGCTTGCGACGTAACAGATCTTCACCTTGGATGCCATGAATGATATGAGCAATTCAGGATATGTTTTTTGGTAATAGGGGGAAATGGAAGAGATGTATAAGGCTCAGCAGATGCCGATATCGATGGGTCTCTGAGTCCTGCCATTTTCTCTGTCCTGTGGAATGTAGAAGACGAAGTTCAATGACAAGCGCGGCGCCATCATGGTGGGGTGTGAGTCGAATAAGTAGTTGCCACGGGTACCCCGCAGCTGTTGCAGAGCCCCGGCTACGAGATACTCCGGCATTGCTCGCTGCGGCGAACTCCAAACCTCCGAGCCAACGTCACTTCATAACCACCGCGACAATGTCTTCCAATGTCGGACTTTCAACGCCGCGTGGTAGCGGTACATCCGGTTACGTTCAGCGCAATCTCTCGCTCCTCAAGCCGCGCGAGCAGGGCGCGCCTTACTCTAAAGATTTTGATCAGATCAAGCAGCACCGTCAGCGGCAACCCGACCGCGAGATTCTCGAGCATGACCGCAAGCGCGCCATCGAGGTCAAGGTTTTTGAGCTAAGAGACCGGTTGGAGGATGAAGGGTAAGCATGCCTACCATACACCGCCAAACAGAGCGCTAACGCCCGTCCAGCGTCGACGAGGACGAGATCGACGACCAATGCGACGCCCTGCGCAAGAAGCTCCAGAAGGAGGCCGAACATTCGAATGAAAAGATGGACAAGTCCAAGGTGCAGAAGCTCAAGTCACACCAGGTGCATGAGCTGGCCGCGGCCAAAATCGAGGAGAGCGAGAAGCTGCGCAAGGCCCTTGGCATCAGCGCAGACTACGAGGAGGGCAGCCATTGGAGAAAACAAGATGAGAGGCTGAGGGATGTCATGACGAAGGAAGTCGAGGAGGATTCTACAAGGGAGGATCGCTCTCGGAGAGAGCGCAGCCACAATTGAGCAGTGCACGTTTTCCTGGGCTCGACTGCCTTGAGCCGCTTGTGGGCGTTTGGGAGCATGAGGCTCTTCTGGGTTTGCATCTTTTGGGTATCATCGAATCAAGGACATGAGTCAAGCTCTCCCATTGCCAAATTGCTCCTTCGTATTTGACGTACACATCTAGGCAGGCTGACGTTGGTGCTGACAGGACCGCAGACGCCCCTCGAAGGACAAAGGACGCAAGCAGTCCCAAAAGAAATCACCACCTCCCCCTCCCTGTCCTGATCGAGGTGAGCAGAGCAAAAAGAATCGCTTTCCATCGTCGAGAGTTGAACTCGGGCCTCCAGTCATATTCCAGGTCGGGATCCTTGGGGGTTATGGGTGCCGGCGTACCCATACTGCAACCGTGACGCACTTTGTGCGCCAAAACCAAGGGCCGCCATGTGGAGACTGACATTTGACCACTATACTACGATGGAATTTGTTTTTGAAACTCATCTGGCGATTGCGATTGATATGGTGACATCACAGGTTTGTGCCCAGGTGACTGCAGGCTGGCGGCGGCCGGCTGACCTATATCAGCTTTCAAGGGCCCAACAAGCCTTGTACATATCTTGAAGCTATCCTCGTTGTTTCTCGTCGATGCTTAACCTCCTCACGTTCTAGTACTTACCTCAACTAGCACCAATTTGCTCAATAACTTTGACGATTTCAATCCGCATCAATTTGCTACAACCATAGACCTCCATCTACATATTGACGTAGGTTCTTCTCCATAGAGAGGTATGACCAAGTACTGACAGAATATATCAGAAATTTTGATCAAGTCCAGATTCCTCAAGCAAGCTCCAATGCCTTCCAATACAACAACTCGTTGTTGCTGGCCAACCAAAAAAAAAAAAAAAATTTCCATCCCAGATAAAGCAGACACAGCAACGAAAAAATCCAAAACACAGACTTTGATGTTCAAATCAGCTCTGAGCAATTCTAGAGGGCGACACATTGATCGGACGCATGAGAATAAGCTCAGACGCGCCTCTCGGTCGAGATCCAAAAATTGCGATGATTACGGGAGTTGGGGTGTGCATATCATCAGTTTTTTGCAATCTTTGTCTGTGTTTTCTCGTCTCTGTTCCTGAGTGATCATAGTAGTCGAGTAATGCCATCACTTCATGCGGGAGTCCGCTACATGGCCGAGTGATTGCGGTTGTTGAGCTGCGCTGATCGCTTCCTGCTAGACTAAGTCTGTGTCCCTGCCGCCTTGTTTCTGAGTTGTTGCGGTTTTCGAAGTATACCATCACTTGACGCCAGGGTGACATCCCGTGGCCTAGTGAGTGCGGTTGTTGAGTTGCTCTAATCGCTCCTTGCCAGTCTACGTTCCAGGCCCTTCCGTGTCTCATGTTCCTGAGCGTCTGCGGTGGTTAACGCTTGTCTTACCAGACTCTGTTCCGGTTGCCATATGATTGCGGTGGTCGAGGTACGCCGATTGCTCCTGTCCCCGTTCTTGCTCCCTAGTGATTGCGGTGGTCGAAATGGCAAAACACTTCTTGTCGGCTCTGTCTATGTCACAGTAGACACCGGCCAGGGTCAGATGATTCCCCTTCGTCTTCTTATTCTGCCCTTGAATACGGGAGGTTGGCGCTCTGTTTGCCCTTCTTCTCCGGACCCGCAGCGAGCCTAGGCTGACTCGACGGGGTTGTCGTAGCAAAATCACTTCTTCTGGTACCCCCTGTAGCCGCTTGAGTTGACGAAGGTATCATTGTAGGCCAGAACTTGTCCTTGGGGGTAGAGAAGGGCGTGGGGAAGGCCGAGGAGGCCTCCTCGTTTATGTGCCAAGAGGCACCAGGGGCCCACTTCCCGGGGTGGTCGAAGTCAGTCCTGGACCGCTTGAACCGCCACTGGTGGCGTTTGCGGTGTGGTTGGCCAAAGAGGTTGGCCGAGGGGTCGAAGGAGACCTTCTTGCGGCCGCCCTCTTCGGGTTGAATTCGAAGGCTGGGCCGTTCCCGCTTGGACACGCAGCTCCTGATCCTTGAGAAGTCCCCCTTCCCTTTCCTCCTACTCCAGCTGTAAATTCTATGTATGTTCCCATATTTGCTGAAGCTGTTAGCTCTGTTGCGACAGCAAAGAGTGAAAGAAGTGAGTTAATATACGCGTGGAACCCTTCAACTAGCGTACTTTGATGCAGGGAAGAGGAAAGAGGGAAGGACAGTCAGGGCGATTGCATTTTCCCTTCCCTCTCTTTCTCATCTTTCCTATGCGTACATCTGGTGACAACATCCGACCCAACAACATAAACCCCCCCACCCCTCCAAGTTTGCAC
>JAIFKG010005236.1:0-25026 GCA_020351975.1 Phyllosticta ampelicida
GCGTACAAGCTTGCGGGTAATGGGTCGAGGGAACGCGTACGAGGTATATATGTGCATGCGTGACTGGCTACCACAATATGTGGAGGTGGTGCGGATGCGGTTCAATTGGGCTGGGTTCATGTCGATCGAACAGGACTGGCTGGTGTGGTGGATCAACTCTCTGTGCCAGAATCCGGAACAAGAACCAAGTAGCTGTGCGAGGATCTTGAAGTTGTAATACCTTACTAGTGGGCCTATTTACCTCCGGTGACCATAGCGTAAAACTTGACGGTTTGAAAGGAAGAGACTGAATGGGTGAAGGTGTTGAGCAAACACACTGAAGACAGATCTGTTGGCGCAGCTCTCGCAGTCCCGAATACAAGTGACGTTGGAGTTGAGATTGCCAGATGTGTGACACTGCAAGAGACAGTAAATATAAGCGAAATCTTGGGCACGGAATTTTGTGACTCGGACAACTCCAAAGACCCACATAACGGCGACGACTACGATTCTTCACTTGGAGACTCTTCTGGTTTAGATACCCACGCAAAGGACGACCGAAGTGCCGACAACTCTCAAGTAGTACAGCTGAATGAGCGTGGCTCCCTCTTGGAGTCAACTAAGCTTGCCATATATTGCTTTCGCCAGTTGCCCATCCAGAAAACCGGTTCTGTCGGCCGACTGAGAGACCAATCTGCAGAAGATATCTTGTGCTTCCAAGCCATTTGATACTATTACATCAAAGATAAATTTCCGTTTCTGCATCAAAAGGCTGCATCAAGTTCGGGGGAAATGATCACCCGTCGGCGGCAGTTGCTGCGTTATCGAGAGTCCCACGCCAGTCAGCTCAGAGGGAGCCGCTTTGAAGTGAAACCCCCACAGATTGAAATAAAAAAGCCTTCTCGGAAAGAGGAAAAGGCTCAACTCTTCAGTTGGATATTACCAAAAGCGTCACCGGATACAACAGTCGGACTGTGTGATCAAAGTCCAAAGCGAAATCTGAAGCAACGAAGTTTGTGCCAGATTCTCTTCCCACTGAGCCAAAGGAAGGCCTTAGAGGTCAGTTATATATGCATACAGAGTCAACCACTTCTGATCAAGCGAGCGATTTTACGCGCGATCAGCCTGCGCGAGCTCCCCCTCGGCCTCGGAATGAGAAAGGCCAACAACTCACCAACTTTCAATGTAGCTATCGCAGCCTGATGGTGTTGGAGCACTTGGATAAGGATTGGAAGTGAGTTTCCCACGCATTTGCTATTTAATCCTGACTAATCTGCGCAGGAAATATGTCCTCGAGGATCCACAGCCGTATGTGTGCACTTTCCCAGACTGCGAGCTGTGCGAACATCTTTTTGAAAGTCGAGATGCCTGGTTCAAGCGTGGACGCAGGAACACCGCATTGAATTCTTTTGTAATGTTGAAGAGCATGAATCTTATGAGAAACGTACAGAGCTCCTTAAGCACCTTATTAAAGTACACGGTACAGCACCGAGATAGCCTACACTCTCCCGGAACTTTTCAGGAGGCCTTCTGCAAGCATAAGTTCTCACTGCAACCTGTGCGGACGATGATAAAACGAGTCTAGGGCACATGTATCAAGACACATCCAGCATGTCGCTCTATTTACCATACCGAGAACTCATTACCTTTCCGATATTGATGCCAAAGAGAATGACTGGAAAGTAGCCCAAAAGGTAACCCCCCCCCCGAGATGCCACGGCTCGTCGCGTTACTCTCGAATGCCTCCTACCGTTTTCTGTAGAATGTAAAGCGACGGAGTCCCTTCATCATCATCACCATGTCTGCAACTATTTCTAAAACTCGACAGGCATTCTCTTAAGATGAACACTCTTTTCTCGGTCGTTTGAGAGCAAGGAGCCTTCGGCCAATGATGTGTCTGCACGCCTGGTAATTACGCCCGCATTTCTGTAAAAGCGGCGTAGACCGGATCTGCTCATGCAACCCGCTTCTTCGCCTCACTAAGCGCCAAAGATCTCTCCACCATCTGAACGTCGACCACACTTCTCACGTGGAATCGAGAAACCTGATTTACTTCTCGATCTACCGCACTGCGACAGGCGCTGCACCAACAGTGGGTCCCTCCCTCGCGTTCTCGCGCGCGAACATCATCACCACAGACTAGGCGCCGAACCCGCACATCCGCACATCCCAAACGCGCGGCTACGCGAAACCACGGCAGACGTCGGCGGTGGACCGAAATGTGAAGCGCTGGAATTTGGAGCGAACTAATCTACGTTCAAGTCTTTAGCAGTTCTCGGCTCTTTACGCGACCCCTGGCGTCAACCAGCGCCGCTGTGACGCGTTCTTGTGTTGACCCCGGTCTGAATGCTTGCAATATGTCAGCGCTGCATAGCTACACAGTCATGGACCGACCCTGTTCCTTTTCGGATGGACTGCCCCCCTGAGCGCGGCGGCGACTGGTGAATCCAGCATCATAAACATGTACGTGATGCTGGATCCGCGCACCACCGACACAGGAAAGCGTGACACTTTGGTCAATTGGCTCGCGCCGCGAGACTAAACTCAAGAGTACCCAAGCCTCAACGACAAGGCCGCGCAGGGACGGGGCGGTGGTTTCTCGAGTCGAATCAGTACGCGGCGTGACACTCACGAATCCCCTCCCCTTCTTCGACTACAGCTACTTGCTGTCGCACGAAGATATCCTGGCTCTTTGCTCCGGCTAGGTCGATATTGACATCAACAACAGCGACACTGTGAAGCTGATTCACTTCACTGCGCGTGAATTCTTTGACGAGCGACCGCCCGACTTCTTCCCAAACTTCCACGCTCGCATCACCCTGGCTTGCGCCAAGCACCTATGCCTATCGCGTCTGGAGATTGCGGATCCAGATCAACTCAAGGAGCTGCAGTATGGCGAGTACATTGGTAGTGATCCCCACGACGGTCTGAATCACCGCAAGGAGGAATCCAGGGAGTACGAGCGGCTAGGAGACTCCGGCTAGGAGACTAACATTGTGCCGTGCATCGCAATCCTTGACCAACCCTAAAGTGCTGCTGAGTAGATAGGCCAGTGTTGATTTCAGAATGTGGAAAATTGACGAGCGCCCGGATCGTGGAGAAGGTAAGACAGCGGAAACACCTTCATCGTAACATTGGTGCCGCAAAACCAAGACCTGTAAACTGACAACCCTCTTAGTTCTGAAACTCTTGCGCAAGACTTCCCCAGACTCTGGCTTGACTGCTCTCTGTGCAGCTGCTCTTCATGGAGACTGGAGCGTCCTACAACAATTATTGGCCTTAGGACTCGACCCTTGCACTCGCGACCATAACCTGGAAACATCTCTCCACCTCGCTTGCGAAGCCGGCTACGTCGAATGCATCCATTACCTAATCCTAGCCGGCTCCGACCCATTCGTCAGAAATTTGCCGGGAAAGCGCCTTTGCACAACGCACTGTCCAATGGCAAGTCCCAAAGCGTTAAGCCACTGCTCGAACACGGAGCAGACTTGTCCGCTCGGATGAATGAATGAATCCATTTACGTCCTTTTTGAGCCACAGGCTATGTAGGACGGTTTCTTGTCCGCTCGAGGCAATAGTGGAAACTATTTTCTGCATATCGGCGCCCGATTGCCGTGGGGGAAAAGCGTGAAATTCCTGCTGGAGGCCGGCGCTCACTGCAATGTGTTGTCGAAGCAGAACAAACCCCCGCTTGGTGGGGCGTGTAAAGACTATATCTTGCATCTGCTTTTCAAGTATGGTTCAAAAATAGGGCGGTGATCCAATGACATCAACTTCGGAAAATTTAGCACAGCCAAGGAAAGAAACAGCAACGAACAAGACAGGATGCCTCTCCAAACCAGACCCAAGTCAGGAACTTTAGTCGCCTGCTCTAAAATCCAGGATGAAACTCCATCAGGAGACTCGGTAAGGAAACAATATCACACGTATACCTGTTGATTTGCTGTTCTGCTGTGCTCTGACGCTCCCACCTTGTTGATGCAATCCATTCCGCTCAGACCCGCGCAGCTTCCAACTCAGTACGCTCCAGCTCTGTTCATCCAAAACGGCAAAGCCAACTGGCTTGCCTCATACGTACACGAACAAATCATGCAAGACGTCGCATGTTACTGCCGACGATGGCAAAATCCAGCATCTTCGATCCACACCGAGATAAGGAAAAAGAGCAAGGAACATTACAAGTGGCAAATGGAAAAGGGGACATGACGAGCGTGAAGATGACGCAAAGAGAGAAAAGTTTTAAAGCATTACATCCCGCGGCCTACCTATCAATCGAACTTGCTTGCAACGGATCACAAGGAGTTGTGGTACGGTAGGCCGCTACCGAAAAGAAGGAAAAGTCGAAATAGGAAAAGTCCGGCCCATAATGTCATCCCGTTCACCCGAACAGACCATTTTCATGCTCCAGTTCATATCTGCCCACGCGTGTCGATCTTATAGGGTAACTTTTGGTATTTTATTGGTGTGTCGTTGACCTGACACAATGACGCCGGCAAGGGAACCAATCGGGACCAATTCCTGCGTGCGCGCAGCATGATCTTGCAACGTTTACATTCGCTGCGCGCGGAAGCAAAAGTCCGACAAACGCCTCCCAGAGTCCAGCGCGCACGCTTACTGTCCAGTAGTGGTCTTGTTTCCGCCACCGCTGTTGTTCTTGTTCAAGCCAAAGTACAGACCGACGGCGAGGGCGATGATGCAGATGATCAGGATGAAAATAAACAGGGTCCAGCGGCGCAGGCGGTTGCGGCGACGAATGTGGTCAATACCCTTGTCAAGTTGGACGTTGGCCTGCTTGCCCTCCTCGAGCACTGTCTCGGTCTTTTGCTCCGTCTGCGTAATCTGCGAGTCTTGCAAGACGACGGCCTCGTTGAGCTGGTTGAAAAGCTCGGCCAACTCGACCATGGTCTTTTCAATATTTTGAATGTCGTTGTGGCGCGCGCGCACTGCGCCGAGCACGCTGTTCGCCTGGCCCGAGCGGTTCGATTTGAGCTGACGCCTGCATTAGCCAAGTTCCCAGTAATGATGTGGTGGAGCAAGCTCACCGCCGTCTGGAAAATACCCTCGTCCTCCCAGTTCGAGTTGGCTGCCTCCTCGACCTCAGCCTCGGTCGCCTCGGGGTTGACAATGCGGAACTGGCGCCTGATCTGGTCTCGGTAGCGTTCGCGGTACTTCATTTCATCTTGCTGGTAATCCCGCAGCTCGTTTTGGAAGCTGTTTTTGAGGTTGCGGATCTGGCTGTTCTTGGTGACATTGTTTCCACTGCGCAGAGCGTCGGCCTCGAGGAACTTGATCTGGTCCTTGATCGACGTGTTGAGGACCTGAGTTGCGGTAGTCAGGTTCTCCAACTGGCGGTGGGCGGCGGCGCTGTTGGCATCGGAAATCAAACGCTGGTGGATCGTGCCAATGTCGCGAATATTTGATGTAAGCTGGCGAATGTCATCCTTGCAGCCGTCGACGCGCTTAAGAAAATCGTCGTTGGACAGGATGTGCTGTGGCTGTTGAGGCATTTGTTGGCCCGTCATGGGAACGTCCGAGTATTGCGAGGGTTGCGAGTAGTTGGAGGCTTGCTGGTGGGTAAGCGGCGGTGCTTGCTGTGAGGTTGGTTAGAAAGGGCTTGCGACGTCAGGTCGGACGGCACACACCTGAGCACCATAGGGGCTGGGCTGGCCATATTGATTAGCGGTCTCCTGCTCGTAGGGGTTGCCGCCGTATTGATTGTATCCGCCGTAGGACATTGTGACGCTGGTGGTGTGTCGATAGTGAATGAGATGGATGCGGAGAGGAGATGGACGGAGCGAGTCGCGACGGAACAAGACGGATGACGTATTGGTGTGGATGCTGGCGGGCGGCGGCAAGAGAGTCTCGGTCCCTTTGGAGGAGCGTAAATCAGCTCACGGAAGCCGGAGGCGGGGATATCAAGAATGCGGATGTTGGTGGGTGTGGTGTTCTGAGGAGGGAGAGTGAGGGAGAAAGAAGTGAGCGAGCAGGCCGACCTCAGAGAGTGGTTGGGCAATTTGCAAGGCGCAGGCTGCCCATGCAGTGCTGAGCTGTGGCGGCCGACGCTGGGGCTCCTCTTCTGCCTGTGCCGGCCTCCCAGTCCTCTGCCTGCAAATCCTATAGGACAAACACACCTCAGCACTGCTGCAACACAGCCTCTCTCGCCCTCTTCCGTCCACTTTTCCTTAATCATCGCTCTACTCGCTACAGATACACGTGCGGCAACCGTTTTCATCACCACCGGCTCTGCGTGTCTAGGCCGGGGACCGGGCTGCCTTAAGCTTAATTTCACTGCCGAACAGAGGATTCAGAGACATCAACTGACGGTAAGCTGCCACGGATTCAAACAAACAGCACGCTGTCTGTTTCAATGCCCGATCGCAAACGACCTACGTGGTCGCAACCGCGAGGAACGTCCCTTGGGAGCCGATGTGGTGAGACAATAGCAACTTCAACGCTCCTGCGCAAAACCATTGACCGATCACCACGGGATGGATCCCTGGGCTTCCTCAGATGATGTCACGCATGGAACGCCTTCAAACAGTCCTGGCAGTTTCAGCCGCGAGAGTGCGAACGGACGCCGGCAACAGTCTTGAGACCTCGCAGGAATGACGAGAGAGACAACAACGACAACACCATCACCACTCCGTAGTGTGCCTCTTCTTTCACGGCTGATCCAAGACACTTGTGACACTGCTTCATCTTGCTGCTAAAGTGTTTGGCGAAATCAACACCACTTCTGGTCCCCGACGTATTTTCTTGGCCAAAGAGACAGGAGCCTGCGATAAAAACATTTAATTTATGCGTTAGATCGCCGTACCTCTCATTGAATCTGGTGGAAAACTAGCGTCATGGACCAGGAAATTCTTCATACGGCCCTATCTATCAGTTTCGGAATCAAGAGTGCAAACGGACTCTGACTGCATTCAACACGTGGCTAACTACAACATCGCCTTCTCTTCCAACTCTGGCCTTCAGACCCTTGCGCCGCGATTCCATAGTCAAAGCTGACAAGCACCAGTGGTCCTATCCTTGCCGTCGCACCGCCGTATTTGGGCCGTCGGAGAAACACCATGCTTCTCTCATTCGTTACGGCGAAGATATCGATGGCCGGCGCTGGAGCAAACGAGGACGCCGACTGCCCTAGTAGCGGCGCATTCATGATGGCGTGCAACTTTTCCGCACACTGACATTCATCGGCTGCTGAGTTTGAGGATACCTGCGGCCACATCCTTACCCTGCCGTGGACATATTCGTCCTCCTGTCTCTGCATTTCGCATTTCCCAGCCCCGTCTTCTCTCCGCACTCGTTGCCTCCGCGCGCCGATACGCATCCTCAAACACGGTCCTCCTCCACTTCCGGCACAGCACCGCTCGTCTTCGACCAAATCCAGGAATGCCGCTGCAGAGTAATTGTATGCGCGATGCTTCGTCCGCGACAGTGTGAACGAGCGAGCTGCATTATCGTGAAAGGACTCGCGGTGCACATGTTGTGGATGCCGCTGCCAAGGTCGCTCGCTGTCGTTTATGCTATCGGAACAGGGGTCGGCGTCGAGGTCGAGGTCGAGGTCGGGCAGAAAGGCGTCGAGCGGCGAAGCGTCCCATGGATCGTGGGAGTGATACGCTGAAGGTAATGGATCTGAGTGAGCCGGTGCGCGCAGATTGAACACCGCAACGCCAGAATCTTGCCTCGGGTCCCTGTTCTCGAGGTTGGCATGTCCATCTCTTTCTTCCCCTTCTCCCTGCCCTTCTCCTTCTCCGCCAAACCCCAGCTCTCCAAAGTACCAGCTCCTCTCCCCTCCACCACTACATCTTCTTCTCATGGGCGTCCATTCTCGCCTCTCCTCCATCACCCTCACCTCCCCGTCGCACTCATCCACCACCGCCTCCAGCGCTGTCCATGCGTCGTTCATTGGGCCCTCGAGCCCATGATGACGGCGGAAGACGCGCGCGTTCACCTCAACAGCATCTGGGTCCGGCGACGCGAGTGGAAAGCGCAGAGATGTGTAGGTCGAGATTTGCGGGTCGTGCTGTCGGTGGTTAGGCGCGGTGGAGTCGTCTACAGGGGTAGGAGATGTGGGGAGAAAGGATGCAGTAACATGGTTGCTGCTCGTGATGCCGTGAAACCAATTCCCGTGGATGAAGAAGCACGTGTCGACGCCGAGCGCTGTGCTGGATATCTGCGGCAGCACTACTCTCGTCATCTTTCCCTTTCTCTCATTATTGCCACTCTTCCCACGAATATCATTCCCACACCTTCTGCCTTGTGCCATCTTCGTCTGTTGATCACCCAGCGCCAGTTCCTGTTCCGGCATCCTCAATTCCACCCCTTGCACGACCCACACCCGCTCCCCTTCCCTCCCGCGACCTGTGTGTGTCCCAAAGTAGTAGTGCGAGGCCGTGTTGCGCACGAAGAGCTTGAGACCACGGCCGGCGCCATCGCTTTCACATGCTGCGCTCATCGTGGCGCTGCTACCGTTGTTATTGCTCCTTCGGAAATCGTGGTCAACAGCGTTGTCGCTGCCGTAGCCCCCAGCGCGATTTGGCAGGCGGAAGATGCGGAGGGTTGTTGATGTCGCGGTGGTACAGTTGGCGGTGGTATGAGTAGGGAGTCGGATAGCAACGAGGTAGTGCGGGTAGCTTCTGAGAGATTTTGATGCGGATGCCAAAGAAGCGCTGAAGTTGACGTAGAGCGACAGGATCGTCGTGCTGTAGTGCACCAGCGTCACGCGTGGAGTGGGATACGACGTCTTTCCATCCCTCCTCGACATATACGAACTCCTACCCGGCGCAGAAGAGCAAGTTGACGACGACGACGAGAACGTTGACCAGCCCCCGGGCAAGAACGGCGACCCGGACCTCGACCGCAGCGAGGTA
Source organism: Phyllosticta ampelicida (assembly GCA_020351975.1). Lineage (NCBI taxonomy): Eukaryota > Fungi > Ascomycota > Dothideomycetes > Botryosphaeriales > Phyllostictaceae > Phyllosticta > Phyllosticta ampelicida. Next base: position 8,853 of record JAIFKG010005236.1, read on the forward strand.
GAACCAACGTCAAGATTCCCCCATAGCGGCCCTTCGAAGCCCAAATTGACGGCCGCTCGGTGCGCCATTCCGCACTCTCGTGTCGCGTCGTTCTCTCTCATCTCTCCTATTCGCCCTGTGCTGTTCCAACACGCCACAACAAACCCATTTCCCCCTTTTCTCACCATCCCATCACCACCACCGCCACCATCACCATCATCATCATCCTCCTCCTCCTCCTCACCACACACGCTCTCAACGACCCTCCGTACAACCGCATCTGCATTCAGAACTGCGACTTGGCGCCCTCCGTCTTCAAGGTTGAGCACGCGGATTTTGACCGCATTTGCATCACCCTGTTGCGGTTGGGAGTAGACATAGCACAGCACGCCCTCGCTGTTCAAGAAGTCGGACACGCCAGAGTCGACGACGCACGCGGAGCGCGGCGATGCGGTGGCGTATGCGGAGCGGCGGGCCTGGATGTTGAGGAGAGCTCTGCGGAAGTTGGTGGTGCTATCCTGCGGTGCTTGAGAGAAGGGGAATGGAGACTTTGACGAGGCGAGCAGGGCTTCGCGGGAAAAGGTCGCGTTTTTCTTGGGGAAATGTCAGTTGTTGGTGCCATGCGCATGTGGTTTGCTTGCACCAGATGTATCATGATGAATGGGGATAAACGGTTGAGCTGGGCTCTCAAATCGACTGATCCTCCGTTCTGCCTGCTCCTTCTTTCTTTCCTTGCACAACCAATCAAATGCTCGAACTTACCATCACAATCATTCTCGCGAGCGCCTCCTCACCCCTTAGCGCTGCTCTCAATTGACGACTTGTGCATCCCAACGCCACGACATCCTCGAGTGCCAGGTACTTGCCGACCTCAAACAAAACGTCAAACGGCAAATTATCGAGATTGCACATCGCTCTTGATATATTTTTTCCTTTTCTCCTTCTTCTTCTTCTTCTTCTTCTTCTAAGCGCTGCACACTTTGAACTGGAATTCGGGGGTCTTGGTGATGTAGTAATTATAGTAGGCGAGGTAGTGATGATGCAGCAAAAACCCAAACTCGACGAGGCCAATCCAATACCGACACGCTGAGGACGAGTGGAAGAGACCGTACATTTAGAGCCCTGGCCGGCGGAGGTGTGTATGGTGGAGAAGGGCTTGAGCGTCTTCCTGCGTTGCCCGAACTCAAAGTTGCTCGTGGTCGTTGGTTGTGCGGCCAGCTGGCAAGTCTTGGGTCGCTTGCTTGGCTGAAAAGGGTGTTTGCCAAAAGATGCGGATGATCACTTGGATTGTTTCTTCCCTTGCTCTTTTCAGTTCTCCCGTTTCTGTATTTTTGCCTTGAGGCGGCCTGGTCTGTCAAGTGATGTCGGTCTACCAAGTCAGACAGACAAGGACGGCGACGAGCAAGTATACCAGGCAACTAATTCTGCTTGGTCCGAAAGGATAACAAGGGCAGACAGTGTTTCGATATGCCTGTGTAGCTAGATGTGGTAGATGGCGAATTGGCACTTTAGAGTGTGGAAATGGCTGTGACGCTTCCTATCTATATGTAGGTATGCAGTCCAACACAAGAGGCACATTAAAAGAAAAGGGCCGCAATCGCACAGCAGTTGGAAGGATGCAATGCTTACTACCCCAAAAAGGCAAGGACTGCGCACAGCAGAGCCGCATCGCAGCGCATCGCAACCCGTCTTCCAGCTGTGTCTCCGCAATCCAGAACAGCCACTTCGCCCCACCTATCGCTCTTTCTCTTAATTGTCTCACGCTGGCTATCAAGTTGGCTGGCTCCTGGAAGAGCTGCATCACAAATAAGCGCAAGGCTCAAGGCACGAGAAGGTGTGAGAGATTATCGAAAGGGGAGAGAATGTGGACATGAACGAGGCACAGTCAGGTCGTGACACACAAGGTAAGGCGAGGCTCGGCTCGTGTCGCACGCACTACACAGATTCCATGACGGGTCAATAAGGGTGCGACGTATTGAAGCTGTCAGGCAGCCTTGCAGCCCGCGGACCTATCTGAAGAAGTGTGCATGTATCGTTCACAAGTCGGGTGTCCGTACATGTACATAGAACGAATCAAGCCAAGTGAGGAGTTGGGTGCCTTAGTTTGGTAAACTTGGGCACTGCCGTCTGTCGAGACACCTTGTGTTCACATTAATTGCCCTTCCATTCTCCGTGTTGAAAACGGTGGTTCTATGTTCTTCAGGTGGATTGCTTGTGTCTTGTTACCCGATTGCTTTTGGGGTATCACGGAGTCGGTTCCGCATGTTGTGTACAACGTATTGTACATTGCCTCCCTTGGATTCGGTACCTCAAGCCGCAACGAGAAACGCGGAACCGGGACTGCGTCTTACTTGTCAATTATAGAATATCTTAGGTGTAGGTAGACCAATCAATGGTAGCCTCAAAATCAAAGTATCGTCTCATGCCCATCCATCCAGATGCGGCTGCTAATAGTCAAATGTGGAACAGGAAGCCTACCCATCAGACCTATACCGTATCCGAATGTAGCAGCCGGCAGTCAGCGTGCGCGGCGCATCGACGTGGACAAACCGGCGGCTACGTCACAGCCTCATTCCTGTCTCTCCACATCTCCCTCTCTCTGCTCCACAAATGCGGCTCTGTCTGATCTTAGTAAAAGTGACATTTATCATTCGCCAAAAGGAAAGGGAACGAGGGAATTTGGCTGACAGCCTCAGCCGCGACAGAACTGGGGTTGCTTCTAGATGATGCGGCTCAACTCAGCTGGACTGGGGTGGACTGTAATCTGATAGTTTGGATTGTGCGAAACCCGGAAAATACCAAACAAATGGTACGCTCGGTTCGCTCGGTGAGCGACTCGGGATGCGCTTGATGCGGCTCAAAATGGTGATTGACGATCGGAAGGTACCAACCGGGCTGACCAGGGTCTGCATGATGTGATGCGCGGGGATTTGGGGGCCAATTAAAGGACGGGTTAGGCAACTAGTGTTATTTTCGTGGAAGGACTGCTCCAAGACTTGGGGATGGGTAATGCTTCATGTCGACCTATCTCTTTTGCGATTGAGTGATGTGGTTGTGTAAATGCAGGTCAGATGCAGTAGTGCTTATCCTGGTGGAGCACGCTTTCATCCAGAAACAAAAGAGCGTTTTTCCAGCCTTGTCCCAGGAAGCCTTCATCCGATCGAGCTACACTCTACTTCCAAGGTGTTGGTGTCGCACAGTGTCCACGATCTGGTGCCATAGACAATTGAAGCTGCGTCTTGCTGAGTCTGCCTTTCATCAGATAGACAAGTTGGCTGTCAAGATCATTCGTTCCCATGCAGTCAAGCCACAACAACAACAACAACAACAACAACAACAACAACAACAACAGTAAGGCAACAGATCAGGTGCTGCAAGAGAAAACCCTAACGTTTGGAGGTATTTGCACACTTCCAACAGCAATTCGGTAAACAAAAAAACATGTCGACTCTTGCGAGGCTGAGCCGTTCAGCGATGCGGAGTGACTTCTTCCATCAAGGTGCCCTGCACAGAAAGACTCAAAGCGGACACACTGCCGCTTTTCCAAGGCGCGCTGAGCCGCGGTCAGCTTTTCCCGCATCTTTGGGGCCCTTGGGCCTGAAACATTTCCAAAAGATCTCAAAGTGTTAAGCCTTCGCCTCATCGGACGGGCCGGGCGTCTGCCCTACTGACCTTTGACCTCACCGTCCAGAATTGAAGTATTGCGATTGGATCAGACACCAGGACTCTAAGCGCAGAGTATCGACAGCTGGGCCTGTGGTCTTCCTGGCCTCAGCTCCTTTGCAATCAAGCGATCCCCTCGCGATGCCCATTGGAAATACTTTAAATCATGGTCATCGAAAGCGGTAGCTCAGCTGGGCACATCGAGTTCAACAACCCTCTTCCGTGGTTGCAGATCCCAGCCGACAAGCGGCCAGCCGTCCGGTAGGTTCGAATAAGGTGGAAGAATGTACTGGTTTCCGCAACCGCCGGGGTTAGTACAATTGAGGTCGCATAACCCGAAGACCTTGCAATAGCAGTCCTTGGCGACGGGGCAATAGACGGCGTCCTTGCCAAAGAATACTGCTCCGTTGTCAGCAACCTTCTCATCTTACAAAATACCCACATACTATGCCACGCGTATTCCATCACTCGCCCACTTATCCTATCTTCCAGCTCCGTGTTGGCCAGCCAGTCGCGGAGGTGCTGGTATTTTGCCAGCGGAATGCTCCGAACCTTGTCCCGAGTAAGCGCAAATTGCGCGCAGCAGCTGATGGCGACGACGTCTGGCACAACGGCATCTTCCCCAAATATCTCTTTGAATGCTTTGTAATAGCTATTTCCCGCGTGACCTTGCTGTTGTAGCTCGCGGCTGTCCTTTTCGTAGGGCTTGACCTCTTCGGGACAGCCCATCTGCCATGCGCAGCGCAGATTCACGTAGCCCTCCTGCTCAAGATATGGAAGCTGAAAGTTGCGGAGGACGGGGAGGCCGTCGTAGTCGGGGTCGTCATTATGCCACTGGTAGCGCTTTGGGTGCAGGAATAGTGTGTAGTCGGGCAAATTATCGTAATTGTCAATAAGGTAACTGTGTGCGATAAGTGCCTGGCTGGCTAAAATGGATTCTTGAGCGCACGCACGTTAGATACACCATGCTTTCTCTGCCCTTGTTTTGCGGCACCGTCAGCTCTGCTTTCGGGTCGTCGACGACGTAGCGAAACTTTTCCCAGTCGGGAAAATAGGTATACAGCCAGTCGACATTGTCGGTCTTTTGGCTCGCCACCACAAAAGCCTTTTGGCCGACACGCAACTTAGGCGCGGGTGTATAGGTTCCTAGGTCCTCTTGGTAGGTCAAGTCGCCATCTCCGGAAAGAGGCGAGTCCTGCTCGAGGACGCCGCTGCGAAGGTTGAGGAAGAAGCCGGCGAGCAGCAAGACGGTAAGGATGTAGAGGGCGATGCGGATGTTGGAGCGGCGGCGGAAGAGCATTTTCAAACTGTCATGGCCAGAATGGTCAGAGGAGTGTCGACTGCATGGCAGTCAGAATGCCATGGGGGGAAGAGAGAGCCAAAGAGTCGTTGTAAGGTGGCCCGAGGAGCATTGGCCGCGCATGCACCTTAAAGTGCCCGCTGCAGGTGCCCTGGCAAGGTGGCGCGCGCCCTATCACCAGCAGCAACGGAACCCTTTCCCGTAGCCGCAGGCATCTAATCCTTGCAACACCAACACTAACACTAATGGTCCTCTATCACCACGTCTGCCGCCAACAAAATTCTCCGTCGCCTGGAAAGCTGAGTAGCGCTGCTGTGGAAGCTTCTCGTCTGCATTTGACCTGGCCGCTGGGTGTCCGCTCAATAGCTCTGTAAATTAAAATGCAGATCCGCTCCAGCAATATTTCCTTGCCGCGGTTGGAATCCATTATTGCTCAAGTTATCTGCCTTGCTCAGAGAGTAAATGTGGACTCATTCTCCTGCACATGTGGATATAATGAGCATTCTTACGCCATTCATGCAGATCCAGGGAGCCTCCATCGTTGATGCAGGGAGTCTTCACACATGTCCTTGGGGGATTTTTAACAGCTTAATCGCATACATATGGGGCATTGTATGCTGCGCCGCGTGCATGACTTCAAATGGCCTACTTGCTGTCGAAAATCCTGCTACATCCGACTTTGTTTGCTCCCGTTTGGTCCCTGCGCGCACGCGATAGGACTTGGTTTTTTAGTGAAGCAAACACAACGCGCGGAGTGTTGATGGTGGTTTCCGGCGTTGCTGATTTCGAGTTCATTACCATGGTTGTGAGATGATGATGAGTGCTCTCGAGAGACATGCATTTGAACTTAGAATCTAGAGACGATTGCAAATGCATCAGCATACTCCTCCGCAATCAAGTGTACCAAGCTTCTGGGGAGTGGTCAACTTGCACAAGGAGCTGTCGAGAACAACTTCGCAAAGACTAATGGAATGGGTTTCACTGAGCCCGCGTTTTTCTTCTCACTAAGTCACCTGGGTTCTTTAAAAAGGAGGACAGATTCTTTGTCACATGCTTCGCTGGCGACAGAGTCGCGAATCAATGAACGCTAGTTGCCGCCTTCTACTTGCATAGATCATCCGATGTCCAAAGATGAGGCTATTTTGCCATGTCAGTCCATCTCCACCGCATTTGGGCTTCGGTATGGTTTGCTCCCGCAGCCGTCGTGCGGCCCCACGACGAAGGCGAATGGGAAATTAAAATCTGCCCGAAAGGCAATTACTGTAGTCCAGCTGTGTTTTACGTAAAAGGAAACCCGCACTCGGTAAATCCAGTGAAGGCGAATAACACGAACAATATCCACTGACCTTTAAGCACAGTCGCTTGTGCTTTGATTAAACAGAGAGAGGAAGGACGAAGAGAGGCGATTCGAACCAAGAATCTCTATGAAATAGCACATTTAGCCAAGTCTCCCAAGCATATCACTTCAAGTTTCGTGGATGTCGACCAACAGTTTTCGCGTTGATAGGCAGATAACGCCTCATGTTCCATTGCCCTTTTATCCTGACTGTCGCCTTCATCAGACCCAGGGTAATATTCTCCACCAAGGAACAACACTGCGCTTCAATAACGTGACTTGTTACTCCAGTTTCTGGGCCAACCACCCATCCGAGAAAAAGAAGCAGACAAACAGAAGAAAGTCGTCATGTTGATGTATGTTGCAGAGCCAATAGCAGTGCGTAGGTTGATTTGATAATTTGCTGGCGCAGTCGAGAAAACTGTAGAGCAGAGCTGGAGCAGCAGAGTGGAAGAGTTTTTATATCTGACTTGCGCATCAACTGTCCCAATCAAATGCCTGTGTTGCACACACACACCACAGTCACGTCCTGCTCAATTAGGTGATTTAGATTGAGCCTCAAAGGCCCCGAGAGAAGAAGCAAACACCTGTTATGATGTGGGAAATGGTGCTGAGCCTGTCGAAGAATCAAGCAAGTATCACAATAGCAGATACTAGACTTCAGAAGAATGTTCGCCTCCGGAATTTGGCGTCCTCCTTTGCTTTTCAAATATCAAATGGGCCTGAAGTCCCTAAGTTGTCTTCCCACCGTATTGTTTCAGTCGTCCAACGGTGTCGTACCTTTAACGAAGCTACCGTTCGTCGGGACCGAGGACGTGCTTCGATCGATGCGACATTTCATCGTGGTTGCCGGATTCCTGGGGCGTATGGCTCAAAAGAAGTTTTGCCTTATGTAGAGCTTGGTCGAGCCGTGTTCCCCCATGGTGGTGAAGGTATTCGAACTAGTATTGTATTCAAGCAAAAGCACAGTTTCCACGGCGTCGCCTCTTCGTACCCCTAAGACATGAGACTTTCGGGCAAGAAAAAGGCACCGCACCCGCGTCAAACCACGACAACTTGAGTTAATGCGCCAACCAGATCGTCGGAGAGATCGAAATTCGAGTGTACCCCAGGAGACGTAATGCGGGAGTAAATCCATAAAGTAGATTTGATAGACGAATCCAGGTTCTGTCGCCCACCGCGCCGCGCCATAGTACTCCGTTGCATCCATTCATCCATCCGGCCTACCGACCAGCCGTCAAAGATCCAATGCCCAATCCTCAGAAAAACGCCAGGCACCCGGTCCCAACTATCTGCAATAGAGGATACAAGCCTAGCAGAGACATTATGCAACGCCGCCATTCCTCACTGCTTTTTCTCTGTCCTCGCCATGCTCAGCTGAAGTCCTTATGCCCCTGCAGCCGCGTCCGCACTCTCTTTGCCAGCAGTCTCCTTGGTCAAGTAATCCGGCTGCTCCGCATCCTCATACTCAGCAATGAGGTCCTGAACAACGGCCTTCGCCTCGTCAAACTCGTTCAGGCCATCGGCGAAGGGCGCCTCGCGCTTGTACGACTCAAGGAAGGCGTTGCGCTTGCGCAGGCGGTCGTACTGGAAAACGATGCGTTTGAAAAGCGTGGCGACACCCGTGTGGTTGGCCAGCATGAGACCCGACACACGGTGTGACGACTGCACGTACGGCGACTTGCGCGTCAGCGCCACTTGGATCGAGGCCGGGCCCCAAGGAATAAAGGTTGCGAGACGGCGCTCGCGGATGCGGAGGAGAGACTTGTGCACGTCGGTGGGATCGGCCTCGCCTTGGATGATGTTGAGAATGGAGATGTAGCACGACGACTTGCTGGGGTTGATGGACACCATACGGTTCTTGGGTTGCAGAAGGCGCCGCATCACTTCGAGGACAGTCGTCTTGCGCACGGCCTTGGCTTGCTCCACTTGGTCGCCGGTGAAGGGTGTGTAGGAGGTCGTGAGGAAGTGGCAGCGGGGCGTTGGTATTAACGAGGCAACGATGCCGACGAGGTCGTTGTGCATGTAACCCGGGTAGCGCAGGGTCGTGGTCGAGGCAGACATGACGGTACTGACGAGCTGGTTCGTCTGCTGGAACGAGGGCTCCTGGACGTGCAGCGTGTTGGCCGCAATGCGCGAGAGCGCACCGTTGTCTAGAACGACGACGGAGTCTGCATTTTGCGCAAGGCGACGCAGGGACAGCAGACTGTTGTACGGGTGCACAACGACATCCGCCTGTGCCGTGTCTGGAAAGACCGAATAAGTCTGGATCAGCTTCTTTGGGAAGCGATCATTCATCCTTTCCAGCAAAAAACTTCCCAGTCCAGAGCCAGTACCGCCGGCAATTGAGTGGAGCAGCATGAAGCCTTCGAGAGAGTCGCTGCCGTCGGCCTCGCGGTCAATCATGTCCATGACCTCCTCTTGGACCGACTCTCCCATTGCGTAGCCTGCTGCCCAGTTATTCCCCGCGCCTGTCCCATCTTTGTGAATATAAAAGTTCTCGGGATTGTAGATATTCCTGTACGGGCCAGTTTGGATGCCGTTGATGACCTGCCAGAATCAGTCGACGGGTCTAGGAGCTGCGGACATGATGGATACATACACGAGGCTCGAGGTCAAGGAGGATCGCGCGGGGAATGTAGCGAGTGTCGTCCGACTGAGCTTGTTAGACAGCGTTCCCCGAGTGCTCAAATCGAGGAGCTTGCCTGGTAGAAGAAGACGTCTTTTCTGTCGCCTCCCTCTGTCGCAAAGTCCTCGAGATTTCCGTCTTGATTGATGCCATGCTCCTGGCAGAGCTGCTGCCAGAATTGGCTCCCGACTGTCGTCCGTCAGTCAGCTTTGTCGCAAAGTCGTTGAGAGCGGTCAAGCTCCGATGGGGGAGCTTGAGAACAAGGAACGCACCGCTGTTGCCGCACTGGCCTGCCTGAAGTGTGATGATTTCTCTGAGGGCAAAAGTTAGCAGCTACGAGACGCCTTCGATCAATGCGCATACCTGGGCATGGTGACTGGTGGCTCAAGTTGGTGGGAACGTCGCAACGGAGAGACGCGTTGCGGGCAGAGATGTCGCGTCGAAGTCGTGGCCGCAACATCCATCGACGTCAAATGTAGCAGCCAATCGAATCGCCGCTCCAACCAACTCCCAACTTCAACCTTCATGCTGTCTCCCACCGTCTACTACTCTGCTCCTCAACTGCTCTGACTTTCAGCTACCATTTATTGCTGACATTCTGAGTCTATCATTCCAATGTCTGGCGACTCCGTTCACCTGATCGACCGCGGCGACGGTATACTAGCATGGCCAACTCCAAAAGAAATGGATGACTTCGTTAGAGGTTACGTTTACACAAAGGAGATAATTGATACTATCATCAAGCTGGTCCGCCGAATGAAGCGCCGTCCGCTGCTCTTGCTCGGTCCGGTTGGATCCGTCAAAGGCATGTCCTGAGTTTACGACTTGTCGATTGGCCATCGTTCTGCGCCCGCCTGGCTCATCTCATGGCTCCGAGTCCGAAGCGAATCCGTCGTTTCCTTTCTCGTCTGTCATGTTTTGATACAAGAGGATCGCTCGGACGGACCGCAAAGTGATGGAACATTGGCTCAACAAGGTTCTCCGACTCTCCACGAACCGATTGCTTGGCCCTTTTGGAATTGACAAGAACCTCCTCTGAGGTTTGGCATTTGTCCCACGGATATCCCTGCTAAAGTATCATCCCAGACTTTCGAGTCGTTCTGCAACTGTTGTGATCTCTCACAACAGGATCTTTCGGCCAGACCAACGGACCGCCCGTGGATTCTCCAATACCGACGACAAGGTCTTCGAAGCGTATCCACTTCTTGCTTGAATTTACTGGCTTCGAAAGGATTACTTTTCTTCAATCTCATATGAACGAACCATTTCACTCCAAAGCCAACAACGCCAAGGAAAATGTAGTGGACGCATCCTACACCTATCCCTCCACATCTAGATTTTGGCCTTTCCACCACCAAGGCCCGGCGCCCTTCTCCTAACCTCCATCCCGCCATTGTAAGAAATAACCCCAAATGCCCTCGCCGAACCCCCCGACAACTCCTCCCCGAAAAGCGCATAAACGCCCATCCGCGCCTTGCCTGCAACACTCGTCGCCAACTCGACGCCTCCTCCAGCAGTCTCTCCGGCAACACAGCACGATCAACGATGCCATCTTCCACAGCCTGATCTCCCGTCTACCGTCTGCCTCCAGCGACATGGCGCGCGCAACCTTTGGCGCCAGCTTCGCCCGCAGCAGCGCAGCAGCGTGCCCAGCCCGTCAGAATGCAGGCCGAGCCCGATGGGCGGCGTGCACAGGAATCCGCGGGGCCCATTTATGATGCGACAGTCGTGCGCCAGGGCGATGGGCACGCCGGTGCCACAAGTGTGGCCGGTGACGAGCGCGACGGTGGGGACGCGCAGGTCGAGCAGTGTTGCGAGGAGCGGGATGAATCTATTGGAAGGCATGGCATTGGAGTGCAGAATCGATGGATAGAGGCTGTAGGTGAAGAGTTTGGGGACGGACGAGCTCGTTATGATGGCGCTGGGCGGAAAGGGCGATGCCCCGTCGGTCTTGGGGCTGCTGAGGATGATAGACTCGACATGGCGGTATGCGCGCGCCCAGTCTTGCGCCACTGGCAGCGTGATGAAATTGTCGAGTGGAGCATGCGGCGAGACGACGTAGATGTTCAGCTCTATCGGCATGCTCGGTGCGCGCGAGATGGAGATGTGGCGCCAGTCGAAGGCGGCAGCGAGCGACGAGTCGTCTGCATCGTGTCTCCAATTCTGCGAACCGGAATTATGGCCGAATTTTCAACGTCAACTGAGGAGGAGGGCTCGCGCGCCATTCTCTCCGAATCTGTTTAGTAGCACGGGGAGCAGACGAACTCCCATCTCCAGCGTGCGATGCCGCGATCTTCCCCACATTCGATAACCATCCCCGCCTCGTTTGCGCACTTCTCGGCCCAACTCGCCTGCAGAGTGACCCGAGGCCCCGCGTCCATGCTCGCCTCGCCGACCGCCGGCAATGCGCCTTCTGGAACGTCTTGGTCCCACTTACCCACCGCCAGAGTTTCCTTGCGGCGATAGTGGTATGCTTATACGTCCGTCTCGAGACGCGACAGATTGTGGCACGCTGCGGGCATGGCGAGTCGTCGAGGACACGTCGGCTTACAGATATAGATGCGTTTGTTCTCCTGTACGTCGTGGTGATGTACACGAGACGGCTGCAAGCGGCGCAACAGAAAATGATACATAGCAGGTAACCCACTCACGCCTTTCCGCCCGCCGTGTTTCCTTCCGCACGTGGGCACCCATGTCTGCTCAAACCGTCCATCCCCTTCAGGGCCAGCCGGCCCACCAGGCGAATGTCAGCAGTATGGATATGTGTCAGGCCAATGGGAAATGCGCCCACAAATGGGCCGACATATGCCCGCCACCATGTGCACCAGACCGACGAAATCTTACCACCAAACAGGCAGCTGGTGGGCAGGCTGGCCCCGATGGAGGAAGGGATGCCACAGCCCTCCGTCATACATCCACTCCTTGTTCCCTATGGAGAAGACATGGCAGAGCTGGACAGGTTAGTGCAGGGCAGCGCCGTGGTGTGGTGTGGTGCGCCATGGATGGCACCATTTGGGTTGGTGTGGTGTCTCATTACAACGCCGGATGAGGCAACTGACATTAGGCGTTTGGCGTTTGGCGTGCGGTTGACTTGAGAGTTGGGTGTAGGTGGCGTGGTAGGGTCGGTTTTGGTTAGGTACTTTGGATGCGGACAGGTGTGCATGGACAAATGAAGGAGACAAGTTTGATACAGCAGAGGGAGAAAGATCTCAAAATGGCCAGGTGGCAGAGGATGTGGAAGTGTGGAGGGCCATGTTGATCTCATCGGGTCAGGTCGACTCTCTCCTCAAGGACCTTTTCGGTGCCATGACAACAATCAAATCACGTCGTGGCCAAACAAACCATACAGCCACGATAATGACGTAGCGACACGACATGCCGGCGCCGTCAGTCGTTGTTCCATCGCCATTGTGTGTGGCGTCACGAAATCGACCGTGCCTTTTCTCCGTATCCGCAAACCCAATCGGCGCTCTGCACCTCACCCCACAAACCACCATCCAACGCCGCGCAGAACGTGGGCGGTCTTTGTCCCGTTCCACTCCCCTGTGGACTGGTTGTTCCGTTCACCACAACCTTTGCGTGGGCACAGCAGTCACACAGACCGCCCACCGATGATGCGCTGCGCACGGCAAAGCGTCATCTGCCTCTCCACAGGTCCCCCAGCTCGACGGGTTACGCTTTCCGACCCCTGCTCCGTGTCGTGGCACCCCGGTCTTTTTTCCCCAGAGCGCGCCAATCTCTCACCCGGTTTTTTCTGGAATGGGCAAAAGTCTAAATCGAGACCCTGCATCATGTTCTATACATGGTGTAGCCGACGCAGTCCCCAGTTACCGCGAGCGGTGTGTTGTGCGGGCGTACGCGTTGCGCGCATCCAAAGAGTCCTCATGCAGGAGCTCATGCAGGAGCTTATGCAGGAGCTCATGCATTTTGGAAGGTGTCGTTAAGGTAGTCGATGAATGTCTCGCGGATGCGGGCTTTAGAGAGATTATGCGAGCGGTTGAGCGTTATGAATTGCCGCCGGATGCGCTGCAGCTGGGGCAGAGAAACGGACGAAGCTGGCAGCTCAACGGCGTGCTCTGTATCCGGAATTGACACCTCTCCGCCGTCTTCGCCGGGGTGGTCCTTTTGCCAGGAGGTGATGTGCGAAACAATGTCGGATGTCGTCTTGTCCAGTTCGTACAGGTAGTTTTGCTCCGTCGCAGGTTTCTGGACAATTGTCAGCCTTGTCCGCGGAGATGACCAAGGGCGCATACCAAGACTGTGGCAGCATTTGGCCGCACGACTTTCGCGTTGCCATCGTTTCCAACCATGGCGTCCCAGATCTGATGGAGCGGTGGAGTGTCGTCTTCATGAGCCACAACGAACAGCGGACTGTCCCAGCGCGTCATTCCATTGGGCTCTTCGTAGCGATAGACGAGATTCTCAAAATCGTCTTCCGCATACCCGCCGTCAGCATTGGGATCCTGAAGCAGCTTCTTGTTGATTTCGCGACACTTTTCAACCGGAGTTCCTACGCGCAACTCTTGGACTATCAGCGACGGTCGGCACCAGCAAGTTGGAGTTGCATACAACGCAGCTGGGGGTTTGGACGGCCTTGGCCTCGCAATAGAGCTGGTAGCGGAAGCCCTTGATGTAATTGAGCCCGTCGGCAATGACAATGTCGTCGCGCGTCAAGACGCGCTTGATCGCCGACGATTCGGTAGCGCGAGCATCTTTTTCGGGGCGCGCTGAGTGGTAGACGTCGCGCGACAGTCCCAGGCTTTGGCCATTGATGTGGTGAACCTTGAGGCGACACGTCTTGGGATCGGAAGAATCTTGAATTCTCTTGCGGAAGAAGTCGACGAGCTGGTTGGAGCGGTGCGTCTTGCCGGACGAGGGGTAGCCGGAGACGATGATCAACTATGGCCATTGAGTCAGCGCAGACGGCGGTTGACGTATATGGGCAATGCATCAAGTACCGGCATGACTTGGACTCGGCTCGCTGGGGAGTGGCAGGACGGAAGAGCGTGGGGGGTAGCTGGTAGCAAAGTCGCCGGTGGTGGTCGCGCGGTAGCGGTAGGAGTTACACTCCGGGGGCCGCCCAGCCCAACGTGCCTCGGCCGTTAAAGCCGAAGCAAGCGACCTGCCAGACCGGGCGTCATCAGCACGTAGAAAGGAAGGCCCTTCCTTCCATGCCTTTTCCTCCCGTTGTCACGCCTTAAATGGTGCCGCTGTCGCCTGTCACCTATCACCTTTGCTCCCATTCTCCTACACCAACCTCTGCGGCCACATCCAGCCATCAACTCTGCAATACATCCCTCCGTTCCTCTACATATCGGCCCTGGTCTACTACCCTTCTCACTGTCAGGCCTACCATCACGCTACATCTTGCGCCTCGACGCTCCTCCAACGGCCCCACTGCCTTGCCAGTACCCTCAGCGTCTACCGTCCTTGGATCTTTCAAAATCTGCGCGCCTGGCTCCTTGATTCTCTCCCTCTCCGTCCGCTTTTGAACGCCCGCTACACTCTCGCTCTGTCATGGACTCGCAAAGAAATCCATCCCTCGCTGCACAACGCCCCGTATTCGCCGCCTCTGCCTCTGGCCCAGAATCCGCCAGTTCGGTTTCGAGGAGCTCCAGCAGTCTCTCCACCATGTCGTCTGCAGCTGTACCCGTGGCTGGATCCTCCTCGCAACCACGGCAGTCTCAAAACTGGTCCGCTCCGATGCCGCCCTCTTCACCTGTCCAGCAAACACATTTCATGGGCTCGATACCAGCAGCCACGGCCGCTCCCTTTGCCAGTCAGCTTCAGTTTCCGGCACAGCAGGCACAAGCTCCTCAACCAGCAAGACCTGCTGGCCTTGACTACAACTCAAATCGCGATGGCTCAGGGCGAACCGCACAGGAAACTGCCGCCTTCCTTAACGAGTACAGCCTAGTCGCAGAGGCGGCCAAGAGAGCGCAAATGGCGGTGCTAATGCGCGACATGGAGGCGGTCGAGCTGTCGTAAGATGCACAGCAAATTTCACACGATCATGGTGTGACGAGGCTCCACCGCTTTGCGCAGAAGCACCACATCACAGCATACGGCTACGCTTCCGCACCCGCAATGTGCTGGCAGTGCAGCATGGCGGCGCCCTTGCACAACCTGACAGATGGCCGACCCCAGGATTTGCATCTCCGCGACACTCAACGGAATGTGGATGGTGTGCCCTCGGACGCGCGCGACCAAAGGACCCTGGCGGGCAACCGGGTACCCTGTGGGGCCAAAGGTTTCGCACATGGCTGGTCGACTCCTTGAAACTTGCGGGGTCGCGAGCAAAGGTACCTAAATCATCCGCTTCCCTGTCGGCGGTCCGCCGTCCCTGGCCCAGCATCTCCCCAGCCCAGCCAGATCTTTTTCACGTGCCGACCTCACTTTTCATTCCCCTTGCGCCCTGCTTTCCACAGGCGGCTACCTTTTCCTCACTGCCCCTTAGAACGACGGACCACGGGTTGAGTTGCCACTGCTCGGTCGGAAATGGCCCTTTTTGTTTTGATTCTCAGTAGTAAACGTCGCGGAGGAGGCATCGACACGCTTTTCAAGCATGCATGCATCTTCGATCGTGTGACAAGACGCTCAGACGTACCAGCGGAATTGGATCACGAAGTTTACACACTTCTATGGCTGGCCTTGTCTTCATTTCCTTCAAATTGCGGCTTGAGCAGCTTGCCACATTGTCATCATATTGATCAATATCCATGACAATGGTGGACGGTTGTGCCGCGACGATGAATAAGGCTTTTAATATCCATCTTGTATTTTTCACTTTCCATCGACCTCGACTTTTCGTCTTTCTTCTATCGCGAGCATGACCATGGATTATTGCGGCTGTTTTGTTGGATACCACATCACCTCCCATCTAATTAGCTCTTATGAATGGACTGCACGTCGCTCTCGGATACGATGATAAATTCGTTCATCTTCGACTCTTGCTCGAAGACTTTTTATTCGGTTTTGCTATGACTGATGGATGTGTGCCTTGGTGTCTACTTTGCCATCCTTGCCGACCTAGGAGTACGAAGATCCATTGGACCGACCCGTTGTAGCTCGACCACTGCTACTGCCTCCTTCCCTCCTCCCGCGCCGCTGACGAGCGCTCGCCCGCCTCTTTGTTTGCGAACTTGTTTGCGAACAAAGAAGTTTTGCCTCACTGATGCCGGATGTTGTCTTCCGCACGTGTATCAAGAGGCAGAGAAACTATCCGTAGAAGCGGGGGGGGACGGCAGAGAAACTATCCGTAGAAGCG
>JAIFKG010005238.1:0-12574 GCA_020351975.1 Phyllosticta ampelicida
TATAAGTGTAATGCTCATTGGACGCTGCATTTGCTAATAGCTTGCCTATGTGTTCTCTTTTTTTTTTTTTTTTCCCTTCTCTTCAAACATCGACAGCTGCTTGCATTGCATGGCCCAGAAACAGAGCCACCCACCACGTCGTCATCACCTGCCTGGCCTCAAAGCAAGACCTGCTGACTGATCTACCGCACGCAGATACAATTCCAAACCCTTCTTCCTCCACGCGACCGCTCCGTCAATCCTCGGAATTCGAGGCGCAGGGAGTCAGCCGCAGGAGCGCGGGGACAGCGCGGCGATTGGAGTCACAACCTTCAGCCTTGGCGACCACCGCATTGGTATCTATCTACCCTTCTGCAAGGAGACAGGCATACCTGGCCAGCAGGGAGGTAGACAGTACCCACGCGACCGGTGATAGGAAGTTCTGCTGGCGCACATGATTGCGCATTGGTTGGGGTAAATACAGACAGTACATGCGCAGCTTCGCCTATCTCGTCTCGGACTGTAAGCGAGCCAGCAAGCACCGCTCCGCTGGCTCTAATTCGAATCGTCTCCGCGCAGCAGCAGCAGCTACTGCAACTTCGTGGCATCGAGCTTTGAGCGCACGAGTCGGTGAGAGCAGCAGCGACAGCAACGTGGACATGGACAGGGAGGTAGGTAAGCAAGCCCACGCGCGTGCGGAACCGGGACACAGACGGACGCAGAAGCCCGGCTTGCCTGCCAGCAGTCTGTCCTGTCGGTCGCCCGATGCAGCAGACCTGTGCAGCTTTTGCGGTTCCTTGAGAAGCCAACCTCGCGCTACACAGACCAGTTGCCGCTGTGGGTGCGGATGTGATGCATACAGAGCGGACTGAATGGAGCGAGCAGGCGGTGGAGCGGCGCCTTACCTGGCCCGTCTTTTTTTTTTTTTTTTTTCAGCCAGCCTGTTGGCCCATATACCTTGCTTGTCTCCAGTTGCGTTCTCGCCAGTCGTCCGCCAGCCAGCCCGCTGGCCCCACAGCCAGCCGCCGTCCGCTCGCCCGCCTGCCTGGCGCAATGGATGCCGGTACAACGCGGTAGGCCCGTGGTCATGGATGCGTTCTCCATCTGGTATGGCCTCCGATCTGCTACTGGCTGCGAGGACTCGACGCACGCCTGGTTGGCCGGATAGATGGCTGTTGGTGACACTGCTTGTCCTTCGGCTCGCGATGCACGTCTTGCTAGACAGGAGTTGGCAGGAGCTGGCGGCGGCGGCGGCGGCGGCGGCACGCGCGCGTCTATGCACCGCAAGCGAAGAGACGAGAGGAACGATCGAAGCGAAGACGAAGACGTTGCGTGCTGCATACTGCGCCGGCGACGCACCCCTGAGCTTCTACGCCTGCATCGTGCTGCGCTACCGAGAGGCGAGAGGAAGAGCGCCCCTGGTTTTGATGCTGTTGCGAAAACAACGACATGCCCATGACTGGATGCACCTGCAGAACAGCGCCACGATAGACAATTCCACGCCGCGTTGAAAATTGGTCATTGGCACCTACAGCAATCAGCAAAGGGCTGGCTAAGAGGGTTGCTGGTGACGAGAGCATTGACAGCCGCGAGAACCAAGGGGCAGGTCGTCTTCGCTTGTAGTGGAGTACCCGGACACGGACAGGGCAGGTAATCTGTGGTGGTTGGATAAGTGGTTGTCAAAGGGCATTGAGCAACCATCACCGCCTCGTGGAATTCCCCCCTGGTCCCTTGAGAGTTTGCTGCGGCAAGGCCTTCCGGGAAGTTCGACGGCCATTCAGTCCACTGTACTGCCGAAAGGCGCGTCCAAGGAGCAGAAAGTTTGGTGCACTCGTCTTGCGTTGCCCGGCTCGGTCACGGCCTGCATCGTGTTCTTTCCTTTCTCGTCCAGTACGCTTGCCGGGCTCTGGTAAGCTGGTAGCGGACCAGCGGCGGTTCATGCATGCCGTGATGCTGCGAAAAATCAAATGGAGCCCGGGAGAAGATCCTCGTGGTGCTGCTGGGTGGGTTCCGTATCATGGCATGTACCACGCGTCTTGTACAAAGGCGGGCTCTTCGACCGGAGGGGTCCGCCCGTCCCAACCGCGCACGCTACACTGTTTTGGTCCACGCGGACCTTGATGGAAGGCTTTGCCGTGGCCTGGAGCACAAGGACGGCGGCGCGGGAAGAGACCGGAGCGGTGGTGATGGGGCCATCAAAAGTAAAAAGGCTGCAATGCTCGGCGACTTCTTCGTCCTCCTGCCTGGGCTGACGCGAGACTTCGCGTAACGTATGATTGGGCATTGGCGATGCTGCGGTGCCAGGACAGGAAAAAGCTCAGAAGCCGGGGAGATGACAGTTTGTTTCAGAATGGGGATGGCTTCTGTGAACTCATCCGTGACGGGACGAGGTCATGATTGTTGGGGGAGCAGATCGCATCGGGGCAAACACTCCACAGACGGCGTCGTGCTGCAGCTGCTGGGTTGGTGTTGTGCGCCCTGCCTTTCATGTTTCTACGTCTTCTCGAATTCGAGCAGCAAGATCCCGGTCGGAAGCCATGTTGCTGGATCCGTAAGACAAGAGGGCTCCCATTCTGCTTTTGCTCACAGAAGTCACCAGACTTGCGGTCCACTCCTCAATCTCCTCAACCTAGAGGCGATGGCATAATCATGGCATTTCTCAATTCCCGATGATCACGGCGACAGCGTGACAAACCGTCTGAACAACGCCGTATTCGTCGTACGCGGGATAGCGAATCAAAAAACCGCCCACTTTGAGGCTTTTGAGATTTTTGGTCCGCGATTGGTTTGTAGCAGGCTGCGACAGCTACTCGTAGGCTCGCTGGCAATGGAGGAGATCGACGCCCGTTGGCAAGTCAGGCGAGCATGAAATCAACGTCATCCAAAACTCGAAAAAGCAAAGTGAAGCGTGACACAGGGCAAAAGCAGCGACTGAGAAGAGCGCCCCAAGACAAGATCGGCGGCGCTGCGTGCCCGCAATGCTGCAGCAACCGCTCCAGAGTGTTGAGGAGGAGCGAAGATCAGTGACGGTCAGCAGAAGCCAACACTCACGGCACAGCTCATCAGCCAGCCTTGTGCTTTGCCTCTGAGCCTCTCCACATTCTCATTGCTGGGGGAAGTCGAGAGGCTTTGCCTTCGTGTGACTACTCGTACCGCTACTGCTGATGCTGCTGCGAGATTCGGCTCCCAGTTCGGCCTGCCGTTGGGCCCGGCGGCTGCAGTGCCATACGAGCCATGCGTTATGGCGTAACTGTGCGCCCCTGTCGAGACATTATGTTAAGTCAGCGAGGGCAGCCAAACGATTTCACGCTGCAAGGGTGTGTCTTTGACCCGGTCTGTGGGCTGGCCGTCGTGACTTGAAGATTTCGCTCATGAATGGCTCTGATGATGCAGGGTGCGGACACCGAGATGCAAGGGCACCGAACGACGATGAGCTTTCGGGGGATTCGTTCTCTCGCGGACAGGAAGTGAGGCCGTTGTGGTACGCAGGGACTGATCAAGGAATCATGCAAAGTGGCTTCATTGGAGTCGCGTCGGGGCGCCTGAAGCGCCTCCCGTCGTCGGCTGATTGGTGTCGCCTTTTCCGGCATTTACCAGATGGGGCATCTGCCTCTATAGGGCAAGATTTCTTCGACAGGCATATTGGAAATTTGAACAGCGTCCGTCATGATCGTCATAGTACTCCGTAAAGTGCGGCTATACGTTCAACTGCAGGGGATGAGACTTGACCAATCACCAGTATGTGCTGCTCCCTGCAAATGGTAGGTGATGGCCAGCACAGAGCATGTCCCTCTCCAGGATTGCAATTTGCCGTGTCGGTCGCGGAGAAACTTCATACACTTCCAAGGCCTCGGGTCTGATTGAGATGAGGGTGGTCGTCGATATTTGACACGCAAGAATAGTTGCCATTGAACCACTGCACAGTCACCTGCGTTGCATACATCAGTCACCTCAAGACAAGTCTCGAACGCATCAGCTCATGAAAATGTCGATGGCATCTCCGTAATTCCACGAAAGCAACTAACCAACCGGTACAGCAAAGCCTGCACGAGGCAAGGAGAAGTCTGAGAAAGGCCATCGGGGCATGTCGTCTATTTGCAAGAACGGCAGGACCGTCATTTTGCACGGCCGTCTTGCTACGCTGACGGCACAGCACTCCGCCATAGCATCGCAGCCCACAGCTGGACGCCTTGGTTCCCACATCTCACGCTTTGGCCGAGAGGCCTCCTCTCGATCCAGGCGTCCAAGATGGGTACTTGGACCTGGCAATTGGGACAAGGCGAGCACGCTACATGTGCCGGCGGCCCGATAGAAGAAGTCTATATCGACATTGATTCTCATGTACAGAGAAAGGGGCAGGCTCAGACTACGGACGCACAGTAGGTGAAGAGAGTAACCACGAACTCCGAGACTTCCCATTGTCTACAGTGATTGTAGGGATATTGGAAGCATCAGAGCTCCTGACGCCTTAAAGATGGAAAGTGTGGTCCCTGTTGAAGGATGGCTACAAGGAGCAGTCAAGTGCTTGCGCCTGGTCCAATGAGTAGTGTTTTCATCCGATCAGCTCCTTTTTGGGCCAAACTGTGGTCTACCCTCCGTGGCTCATCTCAGCCCGATAATATTTTCGCGACAAAAACTGCATCTTCAACCCACTAGCACCAGCAGATGCCTGTTTTTGCCGCTCCGTGGCCCGCCAATTTACTGCATGCACAGCAACTCTCATTTTGCCATCAACTGGTTCTATCTTTGAGTTGTCCGGACGGGGTAATGCAGTGAGGGTGCGTTCGAGATTCATTTGACCCTCTCCTGTGCGGGATCCACGGTTTGGATTGGGGCAAGAATAGAAGTTGAAGTGGGCAGAGCGCAGGCAGGTAGCATTCGAGCTCCATAGCACGTGTTATTTTTGGGACTCACTGACAGGAATGGGACAAGAACAAAATTTGAAAAAAGGATAGGACGGAGATGGGGATCACTCAAGTACCGGATCTCGTATGGTGTCCATTTACTGTGCCTGTCTACTTTTGCCTGTCCTGCATGCTTTTTGTTAAACCGAGTTACAAAGCTGCAGTCGACTTTTGCGACCCTCGACCCGCTTACGCTTCATCTGAGACGCAAATTTAATCCTCAAACGCCGTTGTAGACCCATGACTGAATGGCTCTTTGATGCTTTCCTGATTCTTACCGCCACCCTAGCAAAAGGACCAATTGGCAAAAACATCTCCGAATCATAAGTTAACGACGGCTCAGGAAAGACCGTGCAAAGTCATCGGCGGAATCGCTGCCGAAAGCAGCCTGGCCGCTCAAGCGGTATTGTTGGGTCTCCTTCTGCGCAGCGAGGACCTTGGCGTGAAGCTCGGCAGCACCGGTGTCGATGGCCTGGAGCTGAGACAGATGATTGTTGAGCACACGGACAACCTGGGTAAGCTATTGAGAGTTTGATGTTATTATCAAGACTTCAAACTTGTGGACGATCAAAACATACCGGATCATCAGGCTTGTCGGTCTTGCTTAGAGTTGCCGAGACACCATTGATCTCGTCAATCATGTAAGAGAGGTCCTTGTTGAGGTCGTTGAGGCGATCACACAGCTTTTCAGCAAGCTTGTATCTGTGATTTGTGAGCGATACGAGTGGAACAATCGTCTTGAAATACATACGTCCTTTCGCGCTCCTGGTCAGGTCCCTGAAGGCCATCGGATCCAGTCCCAGTAACCATCTTCTCCATCATGTCGTCAACGTCCTTTTCATAACTGTCCAACCAACGCGACAGCTCCGACTGGTCGTTCTCAACGGCAGTGAGCTGGCGCTCGACCTCTCCAGTATCTTTGCCAGCTTGGAAAGCCTTCGTGTAGAGATTGGCGATCTTGTTGCTGTTCTCCACCAGCATGCGGTCCCATTCCGCGACTTGCTTAGCCTGGCTCTGGAATCGCTTTTGATACTTGGAAAGGTCAGTCGCCCATCGCGTGATGATCTCATCCATGGATTTGTTCTTCAGCCTGGACTGAGAGCTCGGGGGTTGGCCGGCGGTAGAGGCTCCAAAGTTGGTGCCTGGGGTAGCAGCAGACAATCCAGCAGTGGCGTTGTTAGACGGCCCAGCAGTCGCGGTAGTTGTCGATGCGTTCTGGCTAGAAGTGGGAGCCGTGCTTATCCCTCCAAACGAAAGGGTTGGTGCCGAAGTGGTCTTGGTACCAGCCCCTCCAAGCGTGAAGGTCGGTGCTGAAGTGGCCGTAGTGCCGGCTTGAGAGGTACCAGAGCTCTGCGCAGGAGCAGTCCCAAACGACAGACCTCCACTTGGAGCCGTGGTTGTAGATGGTGCTGTGGCAGTGGCACTCGAGCCTGCTGCGGTGGTGGAAGCAGGAGGTTTGTTGAACAGATTGAAACTGGACGTGGCCGGGGTCGAAGAGCTTCCACCCGTCGTGCACGCGGGGGTATTGCTGGCACTTCCAAAGAGGTTGGGGGAACCACTGCCTGGGGTGCCGGAGGGGCCATTATTCCTGAACGACGCGCTTGGTTGGCCGCTGCTTGATGATCTTGTTGTTGGTGTTTGGTTGCTGCCGGGCTGGGAGCTGTCGGTCTTCTGCCCCATCGAGAACGAACTGGACGAGCCTCCGGATGGCTGAGCGGTCGATGAAGGAGATGGGAAAGAGAATGTTGGCTTGTTACCGGTAGAGGCGCTGTTGCTGGATGGCTGGTTCATTCCAAATATCGACAGCTTTGGAGCCTCCTTCGACTGAGCAGCCGGTGTGGCGTCTCCAAACATGGGTTTAGAAGAGTTGGCACCGCCGCCCAGAGATAACGGGCTCGCTGCAGCCGGAGTTCCAGAGGATTGTGGTTCGGAAGTTTTGGCACCACCGAAAGAGAAACTGCCTCCAGAGGGAGGATTGCCTGCCGGCGTCGTGGAGCCAACAGCGCCGAATAAACCAGCCTTCGCAGCCGGGGTCGCCGAACCTGCTGAAGCGGCCCCAAAGAGGTTGTTTCCACTGCCAGCAGTTGCTCCACCAAAAGGAGACTGGGTCGCGCCGGTAGATAAAGGCGTTCCAGCGCTACCAAATAGACTAGGGCTTGAGCTCCCCGGCGATGTCGAATTCGCAGTGTTGCCTCCGAAGTTAAAGGTAGGTCCCGTAGAAGGCTTGGAGTTGTTGAAGGAAAACGAGCTCGAGCTGTTAGATCCTCCACCACCTGCAAAAACACCGCCTCCGCCACCTCCAAAGATGGATTTGGACTGTTCCTTGGACGAGTCGTTTGACATGACGAGGTAGATTCGCTGCGCGCGTTGACAAAGGTTTGGATTCGCGGCCGGGGTGCTTGTTCTGCTTGGACGCGGCACGATGCGACAGGAATGTAATTTGGCAAGAGTTAGCAGTGCGATCAAGCTCGGTCGGGATGGATGTATCGTGGAAGGACGTGGTGGAACGGCGTCGAGACTGGCGCGTTTGCTCCGAATGGAGAGCTCCAGGTTGCGCGACCAGAAGTCGACGGCGGGCCGTGTCCGGCAGTCACGTGATTCGTTGCCAGGGTGAGGTCGATCACTGCTCGTTGCGTTGCCGCTGGGGAGACTACTACACATCAACCTCTGCCTTCCTCTACGACGGCCTGCAATTAGAACAAACCGCCAGATTCCTCCATCTCTCGTCAGTATCCGTTGCGAACTTTGAGAGGTTGAGCACCATGACGGAATTAGAGCCGCCCAGAAAGAGCGTTGAGCTGGAAGATTCCGGCGCACACGAGCTAGGTACGTCCGCCGCATCCCGCTTTAACATGTCCCAGCCCTGTGCGCATTCTGTTGTCGACTTTATTCTGGAAGGCAGCACACCTCACTGCCCCAGAAATAGTCATTTCCCTGATTCAAGCGCGGTGCCGTTTCGTGGTGGCCTTGGCGATGGCCGGGAAGTGCTGGCAGGGACATTAGCACATACTCGCGCGTCCTTGCCCCGACTAAACTCTGCAACTAACTCCAGCAGAATCCTCAGACGGCGACGAACACTTCTCTGATGCCTCAGAAGGCCGCCCATCTACCGATAAGCGATCCAGCCTAACTTGTCCAACGCCCATGACGCGAGTCGAAAAGGTCGACGACGAGCCGAGCTACGGGGAGGTCCCAGGGACAGAGGCATACAACAAGAGGACGCAGGATGCTGTACCAGACGAGGTCGAGATTGTTCCCGAGGGCAATCGCAGCCGCAGCATATCCAACTTGAGCGTGTCCGACCGCCCAAATACCCCGCGGTCGCCTGGAGGCACACCCCTTGTGATTGTTGAGAAGATCGACCCTGAGCACCCCAGCCACGGCGAAGTGCCTGGAACATCAGCATACGAACACCATCGGGCGGACGCTGTCCCTGATCTCGTCTTGAAGGCGTCGGACAAACCCAGCGAAGGTGAGTCCTCGATTTCTTATGTGGCCATAAGTGGTCAGCGAACCTAATGACAGGACAAGGATCGCCAACTGCCTCTGATAGATCGGAAACCTTGAGCAATGGTGACGAAGCCCCAGACGACAGCAAAGCCGAAGAGCCTCTGAGTTCTCAAATTACGGAAGCTGGTGCGCAAGCGACTGGGGACGGCGACCATGACCTGGGTGATGAGTTTGACGACTTTGAGGAAGGCGGTCAGGATGAGGACTTTGGGGATGATTTCGGAGACTTCGACGACGGTTTTCAATTTTCTGTGGACAAGGCTGGGGATTCTTTTGACGAACCGGCGCAGCCTGTATCCGACCCGATTCCAATATTCGTAAGTCAACAGTGCCTGTCGTTACCTCTTAGGTCGGATAGAAATCACATCGTTTTACAACCGGCCATGTTCAATCGAAAAAGCGTCTAACACTATAGCAGCCATCTCCTAGTTTCGAGGGCCTTGATTCTGAAGAGGTCCTCAGCACAAGCCAGAAGTTCGTAGACCATATATTCCCACATCCAAATGGGAATCATCCGAATATCGACCACGACACCAGTCCTTCTCTTTTATCAGAGAGGAGTCTATCACTATGGGCACAATTGGTGGCCCCGCCACCGCTGCAGCCTCCCAACTGGGTCCGGTCACGTATCAGACGATTGTTCCTCGTATCCCTTGGGGTCCCCGTTGATCTTGACGAGATCCTGCCGGCAAGCAAGCAAAAGAAGCTAGTCCTTCCTTCGATTCACATTGGTGGGGACCGTTCACCGCGTCCGTCAGCAGACGAGCCGGCCAACGGGACCGTTTTAAAGCTCAGAAAAGACGGTCAACAGTCGAGCACATCGGTGGACTCACACACCTCAAGAGTAGAGCGCAAGCGGCGTGGACCTCCGCCGCCTCCGGAATTTGACGTCAGCGCCACCACGATGCTCTGCTCAACAACCGAGGCAGCACTGAACAACTTCACCGACGAGGAGCTCAAAGCACACGTGCAGAAGCTCAAAGAGCTACTCAACCGAGCTGAGGAAGTCATGGTGTATTGGACAAAACGCAAAGAAAGCGCCATTGGGGACAAGGAGGCTTTTGAGGCTGTGATCGAGAACCTCGTCAAACATGCCAAGAAGGTCAGAAAATGAACAACATCGAGGCCGCGTTGCGCAACGGCCCTCCTTCGTTCCCGTGGGATCCATTCGTTGTTATCAGTAACAGCACATGGCACCGGTCTCGTTCAAAAGGGAGGAAGCTTCTCTGTAGCTGGGCTGTCTGCACGCCCGCCATTTGTAGACCCGGACCACTTCTCCGCCATTGCCACCGCCCCACCACTCCATATCCGTTGTAGGGTCTACAAACCACGACGACTTGGACGCGACGGCGTAACGGCTCTAGGCACTCGCTTTTGCCGCAGACGTGTCGAATCATATCCGAGCGCGGATATACCTGCCAACCTATCACCGTTGGAAGATGGACGTGGAGGACCCAAAAAAAAAAAAAAAAAAAAGTGTCAATGGATGCGCAAGCGCGCCGTAGCAAACTAAGTGGACACGAATTAGCGGCGGACCTCGCGGCAAATGCCTGTTCAGGGCGTAATGCCCGAATTGACGTGCGCTGGAGGGTCAAGCCGAGCTTCGCCAACACGGGTTATTTTTACAGTAATTTAGCTTATGGTTCTACGAACAGCCGGCCAAGCCGACGACCTGGATCCCACGGTCGGGGACGGCATCTTGCAGACATGAGCGAGCAGACGAGGAAGGCATTACCAGCATGCAGTCATAGGCGGTGTTATTTGCTTCCGGGGTTCAACACAGCCAAGCAGACAGCTTGAGCAAGCAGGCACCAAAGGGTGGGCAGCACGCACGTTGGGCATGGCAAGGGGCAGGAAAAGGACAGGCTGGGCAGCGAGGTCGACTAATCGGGCCGAATCGAGGTTGACTGCGCTCTTCGCTGGCGGACTGACATATGAGCGGTTTTGAGGCGTGGTGCGGTGAGATTTTCAAGACGATGCTGATCGGTAGAGATCGGACGGTCAAAAGCAGTGTGAGGTGATGGTGTTGAGGCAGTCAAAACGTAGCAACAACGGCCGAAAAGTTTAGTTTAGATCAAATCGAGCATGAGGTACAGCGAGACCCCTTGGCTAGCCGCTGCTTGGTCGCCGCGTTCCCCCCGGTACCCCTTGAGACCCAATAGGGCTGGTATGAAAGTTTGGACGGCGTGCGGACGGCAGGACTCACTAGTGAGCCCGGGAAGAGGACCCTGAAGGCGCGTCGGACAGGGCGGGCGGACAACACGGCGGCGGCGGCGGCGGCGGCGGCGGCGGTGGCTGTTGACTGGCGCCATACCGGAGTCGTGGTGATCTGCATGCTTAAAGGACACGGCGGCAACTGAAACCCGCCCTGTCGCTCATGTACGAGTGTATGACGGGGGTGGCTCGGTGGTTAGATGTGGAGCTGGAGCGTGGAGAGGGCAAAAGAGGCGGCGAGAGAGATAGTGGGAAGCGTGAAGCCACAGGAAGAAACAGAAGGAGAAAAGAGGGGAGGCCGCGTGCGTGTGAGATGCAAGCAGCTGCGTGTCGCCAAGAGTGTTGGTTGGCCGCGCCTAGGCGGCAACAGCACATGGTCCGTATGCAGCGAAAATAACAATTACCTGCTTTTTTTTTCGTTTTGTTTCCTTGCTGTCATCTTTTCTTCTCCACGACGACAACGCTCGGGGTCGATTGGACAGCGTCAATGGACATCGCTCACACCCAGACGACCTGGCCTGACGACGACGACGACGACGACGACTGGTGGATGATCTCAGATGCCACCCAACGTTGCGCTGTGGTTGGCCGGCCGGGCGGCACCTGTCCAATGCTCCACCAGATATGCAATCCGCGCGTAAGCGAGAGAGGAGGAGTAGCCGTGCAGGTCCGGGAGGCGCGACAAATTGGGATGGATGTCGTCGTTGCTGTCGCCGTCGCCGTCGCTGCGGAGAAGAGGGCGCAAGTGGGAGAGATAGTCAGACGGAGAGAAGGACGGGGGCGACGGGACCTGCAACGCCGGTCCTTGCGCCTGTTAATCATGGTCGTGGGAGAGAAATTGCGAACTTCGTACCGCCGTCGTCAGTGGGAGCGGGTGTGGTGTTTTGGTGGTTTGGTTAGTGAAGAGGTGCCACGAGCCAGAGGCAGAGGACCAACGGCGCCGACTTGAAGCAGCTGAAACGCGCGAGCAGCTCGGAGCGCATGGCTTCGGCAAGGTACAGACCCAAGTGGATGTATGAGTACTCTACTGGCGGCTAGAGTGGCGAAAAAGCAGTACGTAGCAGCAGCAGCAGCAGCACCCCGGCTGCACAAAGCGAGCCGACGCTCATGTGGAGGTATCACGCGGCGTTGTCAGGAACCAGCCCAAGCGTGGATCGAATGGGTAGGTGGTACTCCAGAACATCAGGGACTTTGTTGCAGCGACTCCGACCAAGTACGTTTCGCTGGGCTACAATGCCACTCACAAACATGTATCGGCGTCTGCACGGTTCCGGGTACCCGTTATACCGAGGCGGAGGTCCATATGGGCAGAGCGCAGAGTGCAGCGCGCAGAGGCCATGGCCACGGCCAGGGCAGACGACGGACGACGAGAAAGCTGCCGGACGTGGTCGCACGCGCCGGAGAGCACTCACGCTCCATTGGACGGGCCGAGTCGACGGCCCATGGACGAGGCTGCATGCCCGCCGCTACCTCTACTCCACCCAGGTACCTCCGGATTGCTCGACTGCTCGCCTCCAGCCCGCCTCCAGCCCGCCTCCAGCCCTCGCGGTCGACCGCTGGTGCTGCACAAGGAGTAGTTATCCGTCAGTCAGTCGGGCGTGGCCGTGGTGGCGTCGCCGCGCTGAGGAACAGAAACCCCATGGCTTTGCCTTGGAGCCTTCCGTTCCTTTGTCAAGTGCCGGCACTTCCACCCGCCATACGTCAGCGCCGCAGCCGAAGGAAACGAATAAAAGCCAAGAGACACGAGGAAGAGCCATGCCCTGCTCGGAACGGCCTAGTCGGTGGCCGGCCCCTGTTCCTTGGAGAGTAGTACGGGTGCATGTTCTCGAGCTGCCTCGATTCGTTCGCCTAGATAGCCTGCCCGTCGTGCAAATGGCCCAGCGCTGCGACTGGGGCCTGACCTCGCAATTGCGACTGCGCAACTCCACACGCTCCTTTTCCTGACCCTACCCTACCCTACCCTACCC
>JAIFKG010005247.1:0-24664 GCA_020351975.1 Phyllosticta ampelicida
CCTGGTGGCTTCCCTGGGGGGTGGGGGGGGGTTTTTTTTTTTTTTTTTTTTTTTTTGGGTCTGGGTTTCGGCCTGTCCCTCAACGAACGGAGTGCAGGACGAGGAAAATCAATTCTCTGGCGTTCCGCGGCGTACGTTTGTAGTGATACCCTCTATTTTCGGCATGCAGAAGCAAGCCAGCAATCAAGCACAAAGTCTAGTTAGTTTTCAAGCGACGGGCCAGCCGACCACCAAGCAACCACCCTGTGTCTGTCCGGAATGTCTGATGGGAAGGGGCCTGCCTGCCAGGCAAGCGGGCGCGACGGAGAGCCCGCGAGGCTGTGAAGCAGCAGTCGAAGAAGACTCAGACTTGTCACCGGTCTCGTTATTAGTGTCCAGAATGCCTGCCGCCAATCTATCTAGCAAACCAATTCTTGAATCATGCCCACAACCTCAGCAACACGGCAAATCAGCAATGTCCCTCACACCCACTCCCCCTTCGAACATGTTCAATCCGTAATTTCCTCCTCCTCCTGCTTCTCCTCCTCCTTCTCCACGTCCAAAGTTGCACCGCTCTTCCCCCCACAACTCACAATCCCTCGTCTTAGCCGTCTTTGCCTAACTCTCCAGCGCCAGCTCCGCCAATTTCTTCCTCAACACGCCCTCCAGGCGTCCCCCATCGCTCTTCCTCCCCGCACCCGCCAGCCGCACCGCCGCCTCGCCCCAGACGTTGCACTTGGCATCGTTTTCAGCGCAGTAAAAGTCGACTGCGTGGTTGAAAGCCGTGGTCGCGAGCCACTCGAGCTCGTCTTGCGGGTACAGCGGAGATGAAGACGCGGGGGGGTTGGTAGAGGCGATGGATGCGGCCTGATGGACGCAGGAGAGGGCAATGTCGTCGGGCGAGGAAGACGACGATGACGATGGTGAAGACGCGGCGGTAGCGGCAGCGGCATCGGATGGTAGCAGCGAGGGCGTGGCCAGCGCGAGTTGGAACAGGCAACGCAGCCAGCGGGACAGGTGGGCCATTTCTTTGTTGTCGTTGCTGCTCCCGTCGCTGCGCTTCAGCTGCCAGCTGGCGTTGACGATGCGCTGCAAGACGTCGAGGATGCGGCGGCGATGATGCACCGTCGAAGTGAGCGGCGCCGATGGCTCGTCGCTCGGTTTACCGTCGTGCTTGCACAATTCGGCGTGGACGTTGAGTGCCAGGTCGGCGAGCGTCGCAAGGTGATGCGCGTACCACTTTTGCTCTTCTCCTCCCGCTCCGAGCGCCGACTCGTGGTCGAGGCATTCGGCAAAAAGCGCATCTAGATTGTCCCAGTTGTGCGTTTTGAGCGCTGCTTCTAGCTCGTGACGCAGCAGCTGGGCGCGCTTGCTGAAGAGGTCGTTGCGGGATGCGTCACCAAGGTCAGATTGGCGCACGTGGAAGGCCAGGAGGGTGCGGTACGCTTTGGAGTGGTGTGTAACAGAAGAATATGCATTGATGGAGTCAAGGATGGAATCTGACGAGCGTGCCAGCACGACTGAGCTGGAACTGGCGATGAAGTGCGCGATCAGGAGTCGCAAAGTGATGTCTGCAGGCGTTGAAGACGCTGCTTCTGTAGACTCTGTGGTCTGGAGTAGGCTTGTAAACTTGATACAGCTGTCGAGAATGGAGAGAAGCCGCTCAGGATGCATTGAAGCAAGATGCTTGACGCAAATGTTATAGCTGTTACGGGAGAACCATTCCAGCTCTTCTTTTGGATAAACGGGACATCTTTTTCCACCTTCGCCTTGTTTATACTTGTCTGCTTGAGATGCGGCGCCGTGAAACAACTTTTCCAGCTGGTCCATCATATCATCGTTTGGGGGATTCGGCAGTTCAATCTCATTGATGAGCATCCGAGCAGTGCAACGCAACAGGGCTGGCAGGTGAACGCCAGGCGGAGGGCTATAGTCGTACTTTTCCAAGACCTTTTGAAGCGCCAGAATGGTCGACTGCTTGTCGTCGGCTCCCTGAGCGTCCATCACACAGGCGTAAAGGATGGTCGCGTCGGCATCCGACTTGGAACATACTACATCGAGACATTCCGCGGCAAAGGATCGATCGTGGTCTTGGAGCGCGACCTTGTACATGAGCAAGCGCGTCAGAGGCTCTTTCCTCCCTGAATCAGACATTTGGAAGAAAATTTCTCGAGCTGCAGCCCAGTCTCGTCGGGCAATGGCGCAAAGGATGCTCTTACGCGCAATCTTGGCTCGATTTTGTTCGCCAGACTTGGCAAATACAGGATGAAGCGCCAGGCGAGACAA
Source organism: Phyllosticta ampelicida (assembly GCA_020351975.1). NCBI lineage: Eukaryota > Fungi > Ascomycota > Dothideomycetes > Botryosphaeriales > Phyllostictaceae > Phyllosticta > Phyllosticta ampelicida. Next base: position 2,266 of record JAIFKG010005247.1, read on the forward strand.
TTCCTCTGCCTCTTGGTGATGCCCTTGCTTGCAATATCCCTCGATCTTTTTCCACAATATCGTTTGAGACGCGTGCGTTGCTGGTGCGCTCAATGGCTCGCCCATGTATTGGTTTGCATGGTCAAAAAGCTCAGAGAGGGTCTGAGTGTCAGGCTGAATGCTTTCGACGGTGATCCATATTCTTGTCATGATTGCTTTCTCGATTAAACTCTTGTTTCCTTGTTCAAAGAGCCGTGAGTAAAGTAATTCGTCCAAGGCTTTCAGAGCGAGTTCCGGTCTCCACTTCATGAGTCGATGGATATGGTGAATGACGGTCCTGAAGTTTGGATCTGTGAAAACAACCTGTTTTATCATGCGACCCAAGGCCTCGTAGTAGTGCTCCGTATCCGGATTCTCCTCCGAAGTGAGAAGATCAAGTCTGAGCAGTGAAACGACCATCTGGTCCCCATGGTTCATCTCCAACATATCAATCAACCCACTCGCCTTGTCTTTTGAATCCGGGCTTTTGTTTTTGAGATGAGCCTGTATGAGGTAGTTGAGCACTGCAAAACGTAGCTCACCCGCGTTGTTTGTCAAGGCCTCGAGGCTTTGCTCGCCTATGACATTGTAGGCTCTGTCGAGCCATGTAACCGCCTTCTCGTATTCTTTTCTTCGCAGCTGATCTTTGCCGACTTCAAAAAGTATGTCTGCGAGCATCTCGGCGGTTTCGAGACATAGTTGCAACGGATCGAGCCCGCTCTTGGAGTAAAAGTATTCTGCAAGGTCGAGTTTGGATTGCTTCCAAGCCTGTTTGAGCCGTCAGCCTCGCGAGCGTAACATTGAGTATTGTACAACCCACAAGCGCAGTGCGCAGAATGAAGTACTCTGCGCTCAGCTTCTCGTGGATTTCGAGGAATTCCGGATCCAAATTTCGACCACGATTGGAAATTTCCTCCTGCCAGTATGCCGCCCGCTCCAGAGCCTTGAGGCAAGCATCTAATTGGCCCTGCTCGTAGCAAAATTTGGCCGCTTTAAGCGACACTCTTAACACTCTTATTGCATTGTCAAGCGTTTTGACGGATCTTCCGCCCGTTTGTGCAGCGTCAAGCAATAGGATGGCAAACACGCGTATGAGACACAGCAGTTTTCTTTTGGGTCCATTCTTGCTGGCCGATTCGTCACGTACCAGACGGACGGACAAGTTCCAGAGCTCTGCGCCGTGGCGATCACAGAGATCGGCCTTGGATGCAAGTGACGGGGATGCCGGTAGCGGAAAATTGTCAATGTAAGATTGCAGCTCCTTGGAGAATTCTGGAGGTATAGAATCTGCGTGGACGCAACGTTCGAGATTGCTCGCGAAGGCTGTGTGCAATGCGCCTGTTAGTGTTTAATGCGCAAAAATGGAGTCTTGGGAGAACGAACAAATTAGCGAGGCCAGATTTCTGTCATCCACTTGGCGATTCTTGTAAACATGATGCATGCTTAAGACGCAGGATGCCGTGGATGAAGATGGAAAAGTGAGAGCCAAGAAGTTGGTGGTGCGGCAAAGTTCTGGAGAGGCCGTCAGGCTTTGAGAGACGTCCAGGCCAGAACACCCACATTCAAGTACGTTAGGTTGCGCAAACACCTTCCAACAACGCGTAGCGAGCTTGCGAGGTCAAGTGATAGGAGTGAGGAGGATGATTCCCACCATGCAATGTTCCGGTCCTCCTTGCCATGGCTTGCATCTGGCTTGAGCTGGCCATGGCAGAATTCAGTCTGTATTCTAAATTCAGAGAGCCCCGTAGATACATGCAGCCCGCGAGGCGATTTACGAGCAGCCATCATCAACGGCTGGTAGTGATCTCATTCAGCGCATTCCGACAACACCAAAGCAGAATCAAATACTGACTAACAGCCACCCAAATTCCTTTCTCAACCGTTCACCCATTCCTTTTTGTCTATATTTACAAAGAGATAGAGATTGAACGTATGTATGCGCCTCAAATGATCGAATTACTAGACATCCTCGTTGTCGGTAATAATAGGCAAGAAATTCCCAATGATTAGGGACGGGCTGCATCAGGTCAGTTTCAAAAGTTAACACCAATGTACCAAGACTCACATATCATAAGCATCGCGCCGAATCGTAAAAGAAAAGCAACAACGGATCTCGGGTGTCTGCGATTCTGGATCCGGATTTTTCAAGAGGCAGCTTGTCAGGATCGCCTTTTGGGAGCTGTCAAACGCAATGGCACCGAACTTTTCCCAGTAGCTGACAAGAGACTTTTCCTCGACAATCTCGTGAAGAGAGATCTTGCCCTACGACACATTAGCGCTTCCAAAGTGTGCATTCTCGGTGAGTCCTTACGTCACGCAGGTTCTCTGTTGGGACTTTGACCAGCTCTGCCATTTCATTGTTGGCCCGGAAAATCTCGCCTGTCCTCCTCCAACAACAGGCTGGAATGGCCATACTCGCAAAAACGCGGTCATACTCCATCAGACATCTCTCGAACCACATTTCCACGCGCACAAGCTCGATATCAGTCAGCGTTTGCACGCGCTCCCTGAATTTTGGCCGAAACCTATCCATGCAGCGGAGGATCTTCTGTCGCGATATTGGGAGGAATTTGCGCTCCATGTATTGATATAACCGGGCGTACCCCTTGATGTAGTTGAACGGCTTCAGAAGACCGGCGTCAAATTTGGCTTTGAGCAGCTTGTTCATGCGCTCTTCTGGTGCGTCGGTGCCAGCAGGGTCGGCAGCCGTCATGTAATAAACTTCACGAGCCTTGTCGAGCGGGAAGCCACTCGGTGGTCTCGAAATTTGGTTTCCTGCTTGAGATTGGGCAGGTGGTTGTAGCTGATTATTTGGTTGGTTGGGGGGTGGCATGGTATCAGGACCCGAAAGCATGTTCATCGTGTTTGTCAAAGACTGATCGGGAAGCGGCGGACCCTGCGGCGTATCTTCTCCAGTGTACATGCCACTGTCGTCCAAGAAGCTGGTGCTCAGAAAGTCGTTGAGCAGGTTGTACTCGTTGGAAGCCTCGCTCGAATTGAACATGTAGGACGGGTGAAAGACATGCATGTCCTGAAAGTTGTTCGGAGCGCCAAAATTCCAGTCATTGTAATTTAGTACTTTGTGGCCTCGTGTTAGCACGTTCATGATCAGGGGAAAATGACAGCGTCACGTACAAGACTGAGAATTGCCAACCAGGTTGGGGGCATGTGTCGCGGAGACAGGCGCAGGCTGAGCAACAGAAGCAGCGTTTGAGATGCCTTGAGGCACTGGATGCGGCGTCACGGCCAACCCTGCATCTTGCGAGTTGTTATGCTGATCTATCGTGCGCATTGTGCCATCGGATGTCGCAGCAGGGTCCAACTTTTTTGAAGCTTCCGCAACTCCAGGCACTCCTCCCGGCGGCTCAGTCTTTTGGCGCTTTGCGGGCTCGCGTGGTTCATCATGGCAGAGATGGCCAATATTTCGCTTGATACATCTGGTACACGGACGCTCCTAACAGCACCCAAAACGCTGCAGTCAGCACGTGCATATTGTCTCCCCGGCGCGTTGGGCTCGGACTTACAAGGTCGCATGTCATATGCTGTAGACACACGGATAGCATCATAGTCAGCATGTCGTGTTCGCCTACAGCTGCGCCTAGCCAACATACGCTTGCGCCCGGCGCTGGACAACAGGCAAAGGGTCGCGGCGGCTCACCGAACGTCTGCAGTAGATGCATGCTAATCGGCCAGAGACGTCAGCGAGACTCGCTCCATGGGCAGGTTGGAGAGTTTCATCTTCAGCTAACCATGATTGACCTTCCTCCGCTTCTTTGTAGCACTTTGGCTCTTGGTCCCGGCAGTGCGTTCGGTTTCGGCGTTCTTCTCAGCGTCTGGCTTCGAGCCTTTGGACGCCGATGTTTTGCTGGCGTCGGCGCCCTTCTGATCAGATTCCCGTGACGATGTCATAGCCGAGGGCGCAGCTCCATTAGAATGCTTTGCGGCGGTGTCTTGTGTAGCCTCAACCATCGAATGGGGTTACAGAGCTCGGAAAAGACTCAGGCGCGGATGCGGATCGGAACAGCGCCGGCGCAGGCGCATACGGATCTTTGTCGGGAGGGCGCGTCAGAAGCCGTGGCGGACACATGGAAACGTCAGGTCGACGGGGCCGTGACGGAGAGGACGAGGGTGCGCGTGGACGAAGATGAAGCCTTGGTGGGCTTGCAAGGCCTGGTGCGGGAAAGGTGCGGGCGAAAGAAGGCGGGGGCGTGTGATGGCCTTCCCTTTGCGCCGGCCGGCGCTTGGCGCGAATATTTTTGTACTTACGCTTTGCTTTGACTTCCGTCAATGTCCCTTTTCCGATGCTACGAACATGTGCAAGCATCCGTAGACAACGTCGCGACATGCGTGGTAAGGCTGTTGCGCGTACCTTGCGCCAGCCAATCCTGCACTGCATCCAGCCTTTTGCAGCAAGCATTCAGCCCGGTCGTCAGCCCTCGCTTGTCCGTGATCAAGTGGGAGAAATTATTGCTCCATGTACGCAAGTAGACTTGTGTCACCGTCTTGTTGTCCATGTCAGAGCCGATTTGCATGCAGCATGTGCCTTGGAAACAATGTTCGATTTGAAAATAGTACAAAAGCTCAACCCCATCTCCGTGTCCATCGTACTACTTGTCAATGAATGGTATCATGGTGGCACGTCCTCAAAAACTCAGCTTGTAATCAACTTCGTGCGTCGTGTGCTTCATCAATGCTCCATCCAGAGCGGCGTATGCGTTGCTCAGTGCGATATCCAGTCCCTCGACTTGCGCCGTGTTTGTCTTTAATGAAGACAGGTGTCCACGAAGCTGCCCAAGCAAAGGATCAGATTCTTTGTCAAGACCAGCCCAACCGACCTGCTCCTGCTGATCCGAGCTGCCAGTTAGACGCAGGTTGATGTTCTTCGGACTGTCCTTTGCTCCTGTGTGCTGCTCGTTCAATAGCGGATGTATCTTCACAGTCCGTTTCTGAAAATTATCCTGGCTGCGGAAGTCCTGCTCCAGGCCTAACAGCAATTGACGGTCTTGCTGTAATCGGTTTTTCTCTTCTCTGACTGCGACTTCCAGCAGCTCGACCGCATGCAATGCCGGGGTCAAATCGTTCTCCAGTGCCTTGTTGTTTTCCACCACCTTGTCCAGATCGAATTGCGATTCTCCGGTTCGTGGCGGGAACGGCACGCGAGGGAGCATCTTCTCGAGATTGCGCAAAACTGATGCGAGGTTGACTTCTGCTTCTACCCGACGCTTGTTGTCGTAGAGATCCAGCGTGACACCACGCTTTGCGTTGACGAGTATTTCGCGGGCTGCTTTCTGGGCTTGTATTGGAGCGGCTTTCCACTTCGAGGCTATGGTTGATTTTGGAACTTTTCGGACCTGTGCCTTCAGGAATGGGAACTTGATGCGCGGTTTCCGAGCTGTTTTGGCTGAAGACGCAGGTTTGCTGGCATCACTCGTGTTTGCCGTCTTCTGCCTCTTGGGCTGATGTTTTAATGAGGTTGTGCTCGAACCCTCTTGAAGGTCATCCTCGTCGACGTCTGGCGCGACCTTTCTCGCGCGTTTTTTCCTTGAAGCCTTGTTTGCGGTCGCGGAAGGGGGATTCGACATGGCGGGCGATTGAGGATTGTTCTGTCCACGTCTAGCGTTAGCATCCGCTTTCCACGCGCGACCTGTTTGGCTAGTATGAGGATGCGATGGGAGACGCTGGGTGTCTGGATTGCGGTCAGGTTGTGTCGGCGGCAAAGGAGGCGCGCATCGCCAATGGGTCATGGAGTCACGTGTAGCGACGCAGATTATGCGCCACCCGTCGTCAAGCCCTCAATAGTTTGCACTCCAACAACAATGAAGACACATCAAAATGAAGAAATGAGTATGATATGAGAATGTTCCGGGCGTCTCCACATGCTGCGACACCTCGTCATGCCAAGTACTGGTCACGCGCCGCCACCTGGTTCACGGAAAACTGCAGCTTGCGACGCCCCTACACGTTGCCAAACCGTCGCCTTTTAAATATTCGGCAGTATTCCTCTCCAACCATCACAATCATGGAAATCTTGCCTTCTACCTCTGGCGTTCTTGCTAAAGGCAAGAAGGATATGCCCCAAACAGATGCTGAAAGTTTGTTTCGGCTGCGCTCGTACCAGACCGAAATGGTCGAGGAAAGCTTGAAGCGGAACATCATCGTAACTGTGCGCTAAAGCCCTTTTCTGTTTGGATTCAACTTCTGACTTCTACTCTAGATGGATACTGGAAGTGGTAAAACACACATGTGAGTTCCAATGAGTCTCAATCATATCAAAGTACTTATCCATGGTTGTTTAGTGCCATTGTTCGATGCGCCGCTGAGCTTGAAAGCTGCGATCCTAGCAAGGTTTGCCCGTCCCATCAGCGTCACTTTACAAGACATTTCCCTTACGCAATGAACAGATCGTATGGTTCGTGGCTCCAACGAATCCTTTGTGCAGCCAACAAGCCCGCATTTTTGAAGAATACCTGCCTGCGTACCAACTTCGCCTACTCAGCGGAAATGACGACGTTGATGCCTGGAGCAACCAAAGCGTTTGGGATGCCATATTGAAAAATATCCGCATCGTTGTGTCCACGCCCCAAATATTACGTGATGCGCTTAGCCACGGCTTTGTCAAAATGAGCAGAATTGCCCTCCTGGTGTTCGATGAAGGTCTTAATACTTTCTGACCTTTGAGGTCCTGGATGCGATGGCTGACTTCAACAGCTCATATGTGCAGAGGCAAACACCCTGCCAATATGATTATGCATGATTTTTATCACTCCGACAAATCGCATGATGAGCAGGCATGCCTTCCTAGCATACTCGGATTGACTGCCACTCCAGTAGTGAATGCGAACGCCAACAGTTTGAGGTATCTTTTGGTCTCTTCAAAGGTCGTCTCAGCGTTAACACTACGTAGCATCATCGAGAAGAGTCTGAATGCATTGGCCGTGGCTCCCAAAATGCACCGCACAGAGCTTATTCAATACACACACAAGCCCGAACTCATACGAGTTCCTTACGCATCCCTCGTGTCAGAGTCAACTGAAGGGCCGCCCGCGCTTATTGCCCTCGGCCGTGCGTACCATGAGTATGATATTGAGCAGGATCCGTATATTGTTTTGCTTCGCAAAAAGTCTCTGGAGCAGTCTGGCTCCTTTCAAGAAAATACCCTCAACGAATTGGGCAAGTTGTTGCAGAATCGCAAGACTTACGTTCACGAGCAACTGAAAAAGCTCTATCTTCGAGCTCGACGTGTCTTTGACGAGCTAGGAGAGGCTGCCACAGAATGCTACTTGAGGAGCGTCATTAAAAAATTCGGCATATACAACGAGACTATGCGTATGAACTATACGGATTGGTCCGACGAAGAGAGCGACTTGATGAGAAAGATCTTCTCTAAGATTGAAAACTGTCCTCCTGGCACATCTGAAAGCATTCCACCGAAAATGGAAGCCTTGATCAGCTTCCTTGTGGCTGAAGCTCGACCCGACTTCACTTGCATAATTTTTGCCACAGAACGAGCAACTGTGGCTGCAATGCAGTTTGCACTGACTCAAAATTCTCGAACCAGAGATCTATTCAAAATCGGCACCTTTGTTGGGACATCAATGTCAGGCAAACGCAAGTCGAGTTTAGCACTTTGTGACTTGGCCAACATCAAGCAGCAAGAGGAGACTCTGGACGATTTTAGGACTGGAAAGAAGAATCTCATCATTTCGACGAGCGTATTGGAAGAAGGTATCGATATATCAAAGTGCAACACGGTCGTTTGCTTTGACGCACCGCCAAACATGGAGTCTTTCGTCCAACGACGCGGGCGCGCACGGAAAGAGGATTCTAAATATGTCATTTTGCTCCCCAACGATTCACCATTAGTAAGTTATCCGGAAAAGTGGATGCGCCTGGAGGAGGAAATGCAACGTGTCTATCAGAACCACGCTCGTGAAATTCAGGACGCAAAGGATCAGGAGCATCAAAATGAAGAAAGCAACCCGGATTTGACGTACCACGTCACGAGCACAGGGTAAGGACGCCTTTGTTTTCCCCTCATCAGTATTTATTATGGCAAAATCTGCAGCTTCTAACACAAGTGTCAAATCATAGAGCAAAATTGCCTCTCGAACAAGCTGTCCCGCACCTTTTCACATTTTGTTCCACACTGAAGGGCGAGTCTCAGTATATCGACACAAGACCCGAGTTTTCCTTTCAACACGACGACGAAGGCCTAGTCACTGCTTCCGTGGACCTGCCAGTATCTCTCAGTGCCAATTTGCGCCACCACAAGAGTGCATACGCTTGGAGAACAGAACGAGCTGCGAGAAATGATGCAGCACTTCAGGCGTACAAGGCCCTCCATCAGTCTGGGCTGGTAAACGACAATCTCATCCCTCTTACGAAAACAGTGGACTTTGAACCTTACACTGATGCCGACGACAACCGCTATAGAGGTGTTCCATCTATGATTGTGATTCCAGAGAGGGAAGATCCATGGTTGGCGATCGCTGCTCAAATGAGACGACCGGGTGTGAAGCAATGGTCCCGCACAAAGATATCCATTGAAGTAGATGGCCAAGATTTTGAAACGGTCATGTCAATCCCAGCAGCAGTACCAACTCTCTCCGAGCTCATGTTGTACTGGACCACCGATGTATCGTACAGGGCGAGGTTTGAGTATCTGGGGACTGCGAAATACACTCCCGAGGAGGTCAAAACTTTACAAGGTTCTACGAATGCCCTGTTTACTACTTCCGGCATTGGGATCAGCGAAAATTATGACGATCTGATGGTTCTTTTCGAAAGAGGTGGCAGCGAAGATCTCATTCAAAGGGATGGCCGGGCTTTTAACAGCATTAAGCTACCCTCAGAAGATGTTTACCAGTCCATAAAGAGCGGAGAAAGCCCATCACTTGGCCTCGCAGAGCTTCTCGACCCGAGCTCAAGGTACACTGTTAAGGAATTCTCCCACGGTACCGATAACACAGATGGGGAGCCTGAAAGTTTGCAAGTCAACCTACGCCGTTTCGAAAAGCCCAGAGGTACCATACTCAAGATTTCAAACCGGGCCGCGCCGAAAGGAAAGGATCTGATCATGCCAGCAAGTTCTGTACTGATCAATAGCCTGCCATTGGGATACTCAATAATGGCGCGATGCCTACCTCCAATCCTTCATCACCTAGAAAATCTGATGGTCGCTGATCGACTTAGAACGACTGTACTTGCCGAAGTCGGCTACAAGGATCTCGATTTGGTCCTTCGTGCGATCAGTGCCTCGTTCGCAGAAGACCTGGACTATGAACGGCTCGAATTTCTAGGGGACACCATTTTGAAGTTCTTCACTTGCGTCAATGTCATGACTGATCACATCAACTGGCCAGAATCGTATCTCACTAGACGGAAAGACGCCATAGTGTCGAACAACGTCCTTACCAAGGCATCCCTGAACGCTGGACTTGATCGTTTCCTCAATCTTACCCCTTTTGTTCAATTTCGCAAATGGCGACTCAAATCTGTTGCAGAGATACTTGACGAAGTAGAACCCACGGCGAGGATGACTAGTTCTAAAACTATCGCTGACCTTGTTGAATCCCTGATCGGGGCAGCTTTCATCGAAGGCGGATTACCTAAGGTTTTGCGCTGCATCAAGACTCTGCTCCCGGTCTATCCCTGGAAATATACGGGTGAACGACGCCTGGCACTCGCCTCCCATTACTCCTCGCAAGCTGAATTCCATGAGAAGCCCATACACCTAGAGGGACTGGAAGAGCTTCTGGGTTACAAATTTCACAACAAGCTCATCCTCCTCGAAGCCGTGACGCACGGCAGCTGCACTAACTTCCGAGGAGGTGCCAGTGGCTCCTACCAAAGACTGGAATTTCTCGGTGACTCGGTGCTGGACCTCATTGTCGGCCGGCGCATATATGCACATGGGGGAGAGCTTACCCCATCAACGATGCACAACCTCAAGACCAGTGTCGTTGGTATGTCGATGCTCACTTTCCTGTTTTTCGAATGCACGCAGATGAGATCATATTCTCGTGTAAAGTTCAACAAAGATACGGGCGAGGTAGAGGTTGAGGAAGAAGCCGAACACAAGCGCGTGGATCTCTGGCATTGGATCCGCCACTCTTCCCCAGCTTTGCTAGAATCGCTCAAGGCAGGCAAGGCTGGGCACGAAGAAATGCGCGATGCCACATGGCACGCCCTCCGCAATGACAAGTACTTCCCCTGGCAACTCTTTGAAGAGAGGAGCATCGACACCAAAGTTGCCTCGGACATCATGGAGTCCATTATTGGCGCCATTTTCATTGACTCAGCGCAAAATTCCACCACCGGCTCATTCGAGGACACAGATGACGACGACCCCAGTCCCTTGACCAGCCAAAATTCCGGTTTATCTGCCTGTGAAGATTTCCTTGAACGAGTTGGTCTCTTGGGCATCTTGGACCGGCTCTTGCGCGATAATGTCAAGTGTCTTAGTCGACGCGCTCGCCTGGCTGAATCCATACCGCCAATCTTCCGACATGGCCTCAAGTTTAAACCATATTTCGACAAGGAATATCGAGTCTGGCGGTGTCAGATTCTGCTTGGATCTCGCGTTCTGGCTGACGGCAAGGAAACCAAAGCCGCCAACAAGGCCCTTGCGATACGAGCGGCTTCAGATGTTGGTTTCTCGATTGTGGAACGAGCTTTAAAGACGCACCAAAGATTTGACTCAATCGGGAGGAAAGCGACTCGTGAGGAACTTGGGAAGCAAGGAGATTCCGAAGAAAGCGACGACGAGTACAGGAGTGCCGTTGACACTAAGGAATCTGAAGAAGAAAAGGAGAAGTTTTTCGATGCTGAGGATAACTTGGCTATACTTCACCACTACGAGGAGAGCGATCACCTCAGCGATGATGTCGACATAGTCGACATCGTTGACGTTTACAAGTACACGGACGATGCACTGTTAACGGGGGAAACGACATCTGCGGCAGACTTGGAGTTCTCTAAAGTAGAAAAGGATGCGGAGAAAGAGGGCGTGGAAGAATTGGAAGATGTGAAGGGAGAGACGGAAGAGAATGTTGGAGAAGTAGCGCAGGAGACTGTCCAAGAGATGGAATTCGGTGCCGTATGGCGAGTTCAAGGTGTCGAAGGCGTTTTCCAAAAAACCGCACGCGGTCCTGTGGCCTTCTACACCCGGCCAGGGCGAACCAGCCTCGACCCCTCAAGAATGCAGGAGCTACTTACCTCAATCAACATCGAAAACCAAAAAACAAATTTGGAAATGGTAATAGCCAGCTCCAGAAGAAAACGCAGAGCTTTGAGTGCTCCCCCTTCGACTAGAACTCCCAGGCCAGCCAAAAGGACCCCCTCACCGGGCAGCAACACCCCTCGATCAAAAAGAAGAAGAAGCAGAAGCACAAGGTTTTAAGGGGGGAAGACCTTGGTCCATTGCAAGATAACTCAAAAGAGAACAAGGGGCAAAAAGTATGTAGAAAGTCTGACCAGACAATTTAAGACTTAGAGCCCCCAGCAAGCACATATGCTTGGTGCCATAGGAACTCAAAATTCCCTATCCAATGCACTTGCCATATTGATACCCGCCTAGCAAACTTCAAATGTTCTGAGACGTAACCAACGCCAATGTCATTTAGATTAATCAACTTCATCGCAATGTTGATGGTCATTGAGGCGTTCGCTACTAGGACTGGGACTTGCAGTCCATTGCAGAAATTCAAAAAGAAGCAGCAGCAGCCGCAGTACCTGCATACCCTCGGTCGAACTTGCGACTCCAGAAAAGACGGGATGACTATTTCTTTGGCCGGACATGACGCTTGACAACTCACGTGCGCAACATAGGCCTCACCGGGACCGAGTTCCGGCATACTACTCTTGCTCTGAAGATTTGTATATGATTCCCGCATGACGGCTCAGTCGAGAATGACGTTGAACATCTCACCCATTGATATGGATAGCGTTAGAGGTAAGCTGGCTCTAGACATCTTAAAGTAGGTGCCTGCTTACCATCCGTCCCTTCCGAAGCCCACCGATTTCTCTTCACCGATTAAGCAAGTTGAGCTAGAGCTGTGCTTTGGTTGCGCCCGGCCCGGATTGCTCGTCTGGCGCTGGGGAATCTGGTGGCTGAAAGCGGCGGTGAGCTGTGACGAAGGCATAGAAAGGTCGTGTTTTTATTTTTGGTATGTGCGGTTGACAGGCATCATGAGGGAACAGGAATTGGAACGGTGAGGTGAGCAATTGATGGCTTTGATTATTCAGTCTCTACCGCGTAATCGTCGTTGTTGCAAGTGTTTATCCTTCTATGCGCGGTTGGCATCCCTGTACCGTCCATCTAAGCGCGCTTGCCAAACACCTTGTCATAGCCGATGAGCGTGAAGCGGTAGCGCACGCGATCACCTTTGTAGACGCGCTCGACGGCCTCCTTGCACCCCTCCTCGGAAATGTCAATCGTCTCCACCCAGCTCTTGATCTTTTGCTTTGACGCGAGCTCCAGCATTTCAATCATCTCCGGCCGGTTACCGATATGCGAGGCGCCCATGTAGCAACCGTTAGGAGCAAAGACCTGCGCCTGGATCTGGGGCAGCGGGTTGTCCGGGAAGCCGACCATGTGGAAGGTTCCATTGACTTTGAGCGTGGAGAAGTAGTCGGAGAGGTTGAACTTGTCCGTCGCGTCGGCCGTGTTGATGATGAAGTCAAAGGCAAACTTATGCGACTCTTGCCAATCCTTATCCTTGGTGCAGATGAAGCCAGAGGCTCCAAGCGCAATTGCGTCGTCCTTCTTAGTCGGGCTGTGAGAAATGGCCCAGACCTCTGCGCCGAGTGCCTGCGTAAAAGTCAGCCTTGGATTCAACACACAGCTGGTAGTCGATTTCAGCCTTACCTTTGCGAACAGTACGCCAAAATGGCCCAGTCCGCCACTGCGTGAGGTTAGATGATGCTTGTACCGGTTGCTCTGAAGCACTTACATTCCGACGATGCCGATCTTCTTGCCCGGACCTGCGCCTAGGCGCACCAGAGGGCTGTAGACAGTCAGGCCTGCACAAAGCATGGGCGCCGCAATGCTGTCCTCAAGGCTGTCGGGAATCTTGAAGGTGAAGTATTCATGAGCGCGGACATGGCTGGAATATCCTCCTTGACTGATGGTGCCGTCGGGGTATGGTGCTCCGTAGGTATCGATGGACTTAGGGCAGTAATTTTCCTGGTCCGCCTTGCAGTTGTCGCAGGTGAGGTCGGCACCAATCTGGGCACCAACACCAACACGGTCTCCGACCTTGACCGTCGTGACGTCCTTGCCGACCTTGACAACTTTGCCAATGATTTCGTGGCCAACACAGAGAGGGAGAGGAATATCGGCACCCCAGCCGCCGCTGATCGTGTGCACGTCACTAGAAGCACGTTAGAATCGGGGTGTTTCTGGTTGCCCAATTTGTCGCCGCTTACCTGGCGCAAACGCCACATGCGTCAATGGCAATGTCAACGTCACGGTCTTCAAAGGGCTTTAGCTTGACCTGGCGGTTGTCAGAAAGAGTGGGGGGGCAAGACAATGCGGGGAAGCTACCTCTTGCTTGGAGAAGGTGCTCCAATCCTTGATGTCTGTAACACAGAAGCCGGTGGTGGTCTCGGGGTAAGGCATGATGTTTGCGTGTTGCTGGAGGGTGGTAATGGTGAGGAGGCGGAGGAGAGGCTGAAAGTTGACGGGCTGAACTAACACGATGGCGGGGGAGGGGTTTTAAAAAAGGGCGGATGGGCTGTGATATCATCCTTGCCGGCGCGTCTGCCCCAAGCTCCCAGCCAGACCGTCGTCCGCTTCTTGTCTGCGTCAATGGCGACACAACGCATCATCGATTCGGCACCGGTACGCTGCTGGGCCCGCCGGAGCATGGTCCAACGGGAGTCGTGCATGTCGGGCGACGAGAGTCCCAGCCCTTCATTCCCCGAGCTTTGTTTGTGCGCCAAGTCGAGAGGCGGTGGAGCTGTCACGTCTCCCAAGAGGAGTTGGCGTCGCGGTTGCCGGAGACGTCACGCATTTTACCACCAATCATGGCGTTGAACGCCATCGGGCGGAACCGTTCTCTTCGCAGGCTAGCCGATGCCATTTCGGGCGCATGTGTAGCTGAGCCGATCGGGAATTCGAAAAGCTGGACTTGTTGAATGGCATTCTGGTGTACTCCGATTGTAGGAGTAGGAGGGAGTATTTGTGTGGAGACAGCGGGGAGAAGACAGCAGAGCACACGCGTCTCGTCTCGGCTCTCCTTCCATCATCCGACCCCGACAGGCCATCCAGCACGACTCTCAGCGCTCAATGAGCAACACCTATTCAGACCCTCCCCTCCTCTCTCGGACGCCATACGGGCACGCACGCCGACCTCCCCAGACCGGCATGCCGAATCCTTTGTCGACTCGCGGGGGATCGCCCTCTCGCCACCAGCACGCCCTGCTTGCGGCCACTTAAGTCTTGCACCGCCAGCGATGTTCTGGCCTGGGTCCGCGGGCGCCAATTCATCCTCGACAAGCTCAAAAGACCTCGCAACCCGGTATTTTGAATGCGGTTGTTGCTACTACCTTGTCTCCTTCGCTGTCACGAGAAAAGCATTCGTCGACGGACCATTTCCCAGCCAGATCCTGGACCCATCCCTGAACACGCATCGAGCGAGACCAAGACAGCAATGGTACTTTCAGGGGATCCATGATCAAGGTACTCTACATGTCTTCGCAAAGTTGCCTATTAGACCAATCACCAGACCTTCCACCGACACGCTCAGCTGCAAGCGCGGAGCATGGCGCGCAGCTGGGCTGCATGAAGCACAGTCGTGGATAGCTGCACCGCCACTACTGCCCACACGGACTCGCAAGCTCCCAAAACTCTGCTCCAATCAGAAGATTTCCAGAGCTGATGGATGGCAGATCTCCACGAGTACCTCGGTGGGCCCAATCTTTGCCCTACGACGCCTCGTCCAATCATGCGCGAAAAGGTTCCAGCCACATTTGGCCATAGGCTGAGCGGCGTAATTGAGGAAGTTGGTGAGGGGGTGGACGATTGAGGCCGGGAGATTGCGTCTGCGTGCAGCCCATAGTTTACGATGGAACTTGTGGAGTGTGCTAGGAGGGAATGATCAACTGCTGCTACATCAATGGATTCATTGGAATAAGCGGTAGGTTGGACGTCGTCCCAGCCCTGCGCTGACTCAAAAAACCTACGAAGATTCATGGACTAATCAAGAGAGTGACACAAATTCCACGCAACGCTGGGGCGGTGGTTCCTCCGAACACATGGAAATCACCTGCAAAATTGTCTAAAGGCTTCCAGAAAATATCCTGCTCGAGGTTGGTGGTACGCCCCCTGATTCCCACCCCTGGTCATATCCACGACTGACCAATGCATAGCTCTGGTCGAACCGTTAGGATGGCACGCTCTCAAACTCGCCGCTCTTCCGCACAAACAAATTCAATCACTGCACTGATTCTTCGGCAGCGAGCCCATTGGACCCAGCATGACCCAGGCCTTGAGCGCTCACTCGCCTAACCACATCATCATTGTATCCGAATTGCTCTCAAGACACACCGAGCTTGCTACATTCTTTGGCGCGACGTACACTCCCTTGCCGCTCACGACCGATATCCCTGAAGCGGTGCGCAAGCTCTCGCCTGGAATTTGGGTTGCACATATAGCGCTTGACTGCGCGGGCGTCCAGGCTATTCTCAATCACACAGTTCAGAGCGTCCGGGCAGAAGGCAAAATTGTAAATGTTTGCCGTCTGAGGGAAAGCACCGCTTATCGAAGCAAATGCCCTGTGCTCCATGGAGCGCGCCTATATGGGCGTCGCCACGTACCGCAAGGGCGACTGTCCTGCCGTCATAGAGGCCATCAGCCAGGAGCTGATTGAACCTGAAGCCATGATTTCGAAGCGCATAGAGGGCGTGCTTGAAGGCGGTTCTAAGAGTCTGATCGAGGAGAGGGATCGCCTTGTGGAGGTATTGACTCGCGCAAATGATGTGGGCGAGTGATGCGCTAGAAGAATTTTTGATCTGTATGAGAGGAGCAGCCATGGACAACGCGTGATGAAGGAGATGAAGCAATTTGAATTTGGCACGCAGGGCATTTGTCTGCCGGGTTGCTCGGCAACCCACGACGCAGAAGCAACTCGAAGTAGCAGCATACGAGGCTCCACCAGCCGCAGAAATTGACTGAGGCGACACAATAATCGCTTTCGCCAGCAAGCTACTGATTGGAGCAGCACGATTTTACGCTTGTTTTCTTTGAGATTTTCTTTCTTCTTACGGATTCGACTTTGATGACTTGTGGATCTTTATGGTATCTAAATGGATGCGATATATTGCTAAGAGCAAGTGGCTGGATGCGCGAACTGCATACTTTTGAGATTACGAAGAGTGGTTCGAATTTACAACTCGCGCAAAGCTTGATTTTTTCGCTCTTCAAGGGCGTTGTGCTATCAAACTGCTCGCCTCATGTTCTCAGGTTACCTTGCCCCATAGTGCAAACATTGCATTCTCACCCGTGAGAGATTTGGGGGACTCACGCGACAGGTCACTGCTCTGGCCTACAGAGATTTGGTGCGACCGATATACCAAAAGTTGATGTCCCCTCACTGTTTTGCTGTTATCCGCCGCAGGATCCTTCGTCTGGTCCGTCCTTGATCTAGCAAACCGACGGTTTGACAATAGATAGCGCTGTTTGCACCTGCCAGCGCTTTCAGTCTAGGATGCCGCAATCTGTAGTACCCCAGAGACCTCTCGAGCGCTCCACGTGCGACTGTGTTGGTCTTTCTTAGCAAGAGCTTGGTAGATAAGAGGTCGTGTTTTCCTAATACAGAGACAGCATCACGCGCAACCCGCGTCCCAATGTAGTCTTCTCGACGCCATCATCCATCTACGACTCAACTCTCTCATCTTTCCTTTCGAAAACACCCCCGCTCTCCAACTATCCGGGTACCCACACCCGACGATAGATTCACCGAGCCACACATGGACCCACAACACGAATCCATTTGCGCCTCCATCTCAGCTGCCAGACTCGAAGCCTTCTTCAGCGCCACAGACACACCAACTCGAGAGGAATGCGACAAGCACGCCCTCTCCCTCACTGGCCACAGGCATTGCACAGCAACCGCTGCCCAGGGCTGTCACAGCTACACTTTGGTTTGTCACAATCAACCCACCCCACACTCTCCAAAGCCGGAGAAACAGGCGCAGAACCAGGTTGTGCAGTTTCGCCTTGCTACATCTGAGCTCAAGATAGCTATTCTCGCATCGGCTACAGACGTACATGGACCAATCGTCCCCAGAACGCAGCACAGCGGCAGCTTTGGAAATCTGCTTGTGTACACCATGGAGGCAATTCCTGGCGTGACGCCGAGGGAGATATTTCCAGAATCTCCAATGATGGACAGCAGACATGAAACTTTGCACGAACAGTTCATGAAAGACCTCGCACTGTAAGCTTCTTCTCTACGAGTAGATGAGAATTCTTGCTGACAACGAGCAGATACTTCGCCAATTGCTACAAGAGCCTGCAAGGAGATATCAAGGAATTAGTCCCGCAGCTCGAGCACATGGGAAAGCTGCATGAGCGAGTCAAGAACCTGTCCCACTCGAGCATATCTCCATACTGTGCCAGGCACGTTCCTGAGATGATCAAAGCCGTGTCGATGGTCTACGACGTTCTCGAGATGCGGACCCTCACGCACGGCGACCTCAACATGACCAACTTCCTAATCGACCCCCGAACCTACCACATCACCGGAATAGTCGATTGGGCATCCGCAGAGCTCACACCCTTCGGCCTCGAACTCTACATTGTGCAGCTGGCGACGGGTTACTACAGCTCGGCAGGAAGAGGCCCGTTCATCTTCTACGACAACCACAGGCACCTGAAAAAAGTCTTTTGGGACGAGCTGTTCGAGTTGTTGGCAAAACCGATGGGAAGCAGGCGCGGCTACATTGATGAATACTGGCGGCCGGCGTGGATGCTGGGTTTGATACTCCGCGAGGGTTTCGTTCATGCAGCTGATGGCCGCCGCACGGACGAGATCGTTCCCCTATGTCAGGAGAATATGGTGCAGCTCGAGCAGCTGCGGACTTTCTTGGACGACGAAGACTTCTTTGGTGCGACGATGGAATATGAAGAGGAGGAGGAGGAGGATGAGGCTGACGAGTCAGAGTGAGTGCGCTCCAAGTGATGGGGTGCAGACAGATGTCCGTCATTTTCTTCTTTTTCCTTGCACTATTGTGTTGCCAACACTTGAGTTGAGGCCTGACATGGCATGAGGTGATGTAGCTGTGCCTCATGGACTGGCATAGAGCTACATTTGGCCTCGACTTTGCTCCCCTTTGTCTTGTTGAAAGGCTAACCAACCTAGCGAAGTATCTGGCAAAAATACATAGAGTAATTCCATGGCCTATATAACTTTTCGGGATGATGGGTCATGCTGTTGGGTGAACGCAAGTATGATCTACATGCACTCATCACGAGCAAGTGCTAGGAATAACTGCGCAGAAGATGGGGCAAAGAAGAGTCCCCTTGGCATTCATCGATCCATGCATATATCTGTCTGTTTCCCTTGCGCAGCGCCAAAGTGATCCTATCCCTCGTTGCAGCTCCTTCACTCTGGTTCCTACTCCAAATCCCGCTGAAGCCGCACAACCAACGGCTAATGCTTTCCTACGTCCACCACCGCACGCGTCCATGGCCAGGAATCTCATACCGAGCCCTCTCCCCCTTTCCGCCAGAGAGTCGAGCTGAAGGCATACTCTGCCCGGGAGCGTCACTCGCAAGCAAGCAAGCGCGGTCGTAGTACATTCTGCATCTGCGTTTGCTTGTACATCAGTTCAAGGACTTGGACAGTCAATCAATCCAAGTTGCAGGGAGAAAGGCGCTTGAGATCATGCGGATCAGGCTGGCGTCCGGGTTTTTTGAAAGTGTGATGGAAGATGCGTGCGATTTGGAAAGCAGTTTCGACCTCAGTATGGTGGTGCCGAGACTTTTTGAATGCAGAGTTTCCCGTGGCCGGCATCCAGCCGTGCTTGTCATTCCGTCATCACCGGGGTCATCAAGAATATCGTCTTTGCTTCAATTGTCTCCGGCCTCGTCGCCGGAAATGGGAGTAGAATTTGGGCGATTGCCCCGATTGGTTTTCCGTGTTTTTACGTTTCTCTAACCCATCACAATCAGAGTTCTTGCGAGAGAGAGGCTTTTGCGAGGGCTATGCAGTGGCTGGGACTGCACACAGTAGCCTCGGCGTCATCGTTTCGACCACGATTTGCCCGTCAGCCTTGGCGGCCAGTAACCTGGCAGATGCTGTTGGCTGCCAATGGGTTGTGCAAGGTGACAATGGCTACCCGTTTGTTCAATCTTGGTTTCTCGCAGGGGTTTAAGTAGTTCCCGTGATCCGAGAGGACAATTCGCACCAGACATTCCAGCGTCGACGACGAAAAATTGGTCCCAACGTACTTTCGCCCGCTTATCCGGGGGGCTCATTGCATCTTCGCCATTGTCTCACCCCAATCACTGTAGGATACATGTTTTTGGTGTGGTTCATGTTCTGAATGCACCATGTCAATCACGTCTATCCTTCCCCGAAGAAGACCTGCGGTCGAAAGATGCTGCCTGGAGCTCTCGTGGCATTAGTTGCACCTGAGTGGACATGATGTCATTGGCCAAGATGCTCAAAAGATCCTTGTCCAGCGGAGACTGCCTTGCACCGAAATCGGTCTTGGTTACTGAACAGGCATGCCGTCCCCTTCGAATGACAAACAAGAAGTTGTGAGCTCCGAGAGATGTACTGAAGCTTGTTGGACGCCGTGTGGCTGGCTTAGAGACAGCGCTAGCAGTAGAGCGCGGATATGGCTGCAACTACCTGGTAACTCTTAAGGCTAACAAGACGTCTCGTCTTGGATGTTGTCATTGTGCACCGCGGGAGCTCGCAAGCCGCTGTCAATTGTCGAGGCCGGGCGAGGTTCAAGACGCGCCGGCGTCTAGAGGGTCTTTTTCGGAAAAGGAGTCCAAATGCGGTGTTGAACAACGTCAGGTTTTGGTTAGAAACAAGCTGGGGCGGGTGGCCAAGCTCGGCTGAGACGTTGTAACGCGAAAAATGAGGATTTCTGGGGAGGCTGGTGATCAGGCTACGGGCGTACGACGGCGGCAATAGCGAGTAGTAGTGGTAGATAGTAGAAGTATGTCTGTGTCAACGGCGAAAGAGGCTGCACACTACACACTGCACGCTGCACACTGCACACTACACACTGCACACACTGCCACACCACCACACTCTACACTGCCACACTGCCACACTGCCACACTGCCACACTGCAACCCTGCAGGGCCAGAAATTGGATCGACAGGGTGTCCAGCAGAGGTGGAGCGCCTTCTCCACAGCACCGCCATTCCCCGCGCCTGCAGCCAATTGCTCTCCTGCAGCCACACCTCATGTGACGTATGGGGAAGTGGGCGGTGCGTCATTTGTATAAAACATTGGATCCAATCTCCCTCCCTCCTACTCACTCTTCCTTGCTGTCTGCTGAGCTTCTGCTCCATCACTCAAGTCTTGCATTTTGTTCACCTGCCTCCATCACCACCACCACCACCATCACCTTCTCCTCCTCCTCTCTCAAACATTACAATCTGCTCACGCCCCTCCGCCATCATGGGCTTTCTTGGCCGCCTCGTTGGTACCATCCCGTACTTCCTCTGCTTCGCATGCGCTGCCATCATCCTCGGTTTCTATAGTTACTTCGTTGCTGTCCTGTCCGACCGCAATTCCGGCATTCCGTCATGGGAAAAGGCCGTTGAAGGGATATCTGGCGTTGCCGTTGTCTACACCCTCGTGGCCATTGTCCTCACCCCATGTCTCGGCGGCGTCCGCCTCTTTGCCTTCCTCGGAATGATCATCGACATTGCCTTTGCTGCCGCCTTTATCGCCGTCGCCGTCCTCACCCGTCATGGCTTTAGTTCCTGTGATGGAACCAACGTCAACACGCCAATTGGCACCGGAGACTCCAACGCAGGCAATGGTTTTGGCGCCGACGGATTCGGAACTGGCCAGGGTGAGCAAACAACGTACAAGACAACCTTTGGCACCGCATGCCGCTTCAACAGAGCTTGCTGCGCAGTTGCCATCATTGCAGTGTGAGTTTCTTTGTCAAGCGCCCCGACCCCGGCCCCGGCCAGGCCCATTCAATAACTAACCCATGACTCTAGCTTCCTGTTTCTCTTGGCCGCCTTGTGCCAATTCGCCTTTGCACGCGTGCAGCAAAAAGAGAAGCGTTACGGCCCCTCGCCTGCCAACAACTACACGTCTGGCAGCGGCCGCAATCCTTTGGGATTTTTCCGCCGCAACCGCACCAAGACGGTTGACAACGGCGATTCCACCCTTGGGGACTTTGGCGCCGGCGTACCCGCCTCGACTGTTTCAGGTGCGGAAGCCGTTGGCACTCGGCCCAGCGGCGAGACAGCTTACACAGGGTCGACAGTTGGCCCGACTAACGGCGCCACCACCAAATACGAACCCTACAGACCGTCTGCGCCTGCTCAACCCATCACCACGGGACCCTACTACACGACCCAGGCGACGTCTCCGCCCATGTCGAATCCATACGGCTACGACAAGACGGCTGCCCACAACAACTTTTAAGTTGAGCATGCTGCGGAGTACCGGCGTCGGAGTGCATTGACTTAAGGTGCCTTTCTTTCCTTTGCATCATCATGATCACCACTGCGGTGCAGGCATGCGATCATTCCGCTTTTCCTTCGTTTCTTGACGAGGGTGTTTCGACGGGGTTTTGGTGCTTTTTTGGACTTCATAAATGCTGCGACGTAGGATACCACATTTGCGCACGACAGCGTCTGCGAACGACTTGAATGAGGGGTTGGGATGGCATGGAAAAGCCTCAACTCGACATGGGGCCTCGAGGTGCACGGCACCACTTAATAACGAATAAAAGCACGCAAAACAATCAACACATGAGGCATAATCACATTAGCTGTTGAGTGGAAATTTAAATCACAGTTACAAGAGGTTGCATCAAGCTCTGCAACTCCGCCTGTCATGGGCGACATACTTTGGTCCGGCCCGACGTGGGCAGCTCTACAGCTTCTTGGTACCCCACCTGGCTTCGAGGCAGGCAGCAATCAAACCTGCACTCTCAGCAGCCATAATCTGCGCCTAGCAAACCTTCGCGAGTCGATCATGCAGCGCCGTTTGACACTCGATGCGCCAAGCCGTCAGGTCTATAGCGCCCATCGAAGGCCATTCCAAAGCACCAGCCACTCGAATCCCGAGGACAAAGGTGACGGCCCACAAACCACGAAGTCAGGATATCCAGGAAGACGGCGGCTCACGAGGTCACCTACGGCGCTTCCCTACCCCTGGCCCTCCCC
>JAIFKG010005248.1:0-15643 GCA_020351975.1 Phyllosticta ampelicida
CCCACCCACGCATGCTAGCCCGACTCCGCGCACCACGGTGACATTGCCGTTGCGTCACCTCTTGCACCAACGCCCGGCCCTGTCCGTCCTGCCCTGTTCCACGCATCTGGTGCGCCCTGCCGCGCGGGCCGGTTGGCTGCAAAAAGCGTCGAGGAGCAGAGTCAAGCACCCAGCCGTCCATCCATCAAAAAGTGCAACAAAGGGCGCTCTCCTGCCGCATGCCGTACGCAACCAAACAGGCGTTCGAGAGAGAGTCTGCTGCTCGGGCATGGGCGCGCCCCAAGCGTCGGCAGCAGGTCTTTAGACGGAGCACGTCGACTCCGCGGCAGACCGGTCCGGCGTTAGCAGCGCGAATGCCGACACATTCCCCCCGTTGACGACGTCTCGTCGGTTGACGCGAAAAGACGAGTCGCGAAACAACGGGCTCAGCCCATTCTGGCTGCGCCTTTCCTTGCGATCGATTCCTTTGTCGCGTGGCGCCGCTCGGTCACCGGGGTGCTTGCCACGTCTCTTGGCGTAGTGATGATGATGTGATTTCCCGGAATGCCCACGGAATGCCTACGTCGGGCCCCGTTAGCTAGGAGAGGGGGAATGCTACGATGAGGTGGGGGCTCTAGTGTCCGTGGCCACGTACGTGGTGCGCGGCAGCGCCGTGATGAGTCGTTTTTTCGTGCGTTAATATGTCTAGGCAGGTAGTTGGCAGCAGTTTGCCAGTCGCTCCTGACAATCAGTAACCAACTGCTCAGGGGTCCTGCTTTGCGAGGGCTACCTGCCAGGTATCACACTTCCA
The DNA here is from genome assembly GCA_020351975.1 of Phyllosticta ampelicida. Taxonomy (NCBI): domain Eukaryota; kingdom Fungi; phylum Ascomycota; class Dothideomycetes; order Botryosphaeriales; family Phyllostictaceae; genus Phyllosticta; species Phyllosticta ampelicida. Next base: position 791 of record JAIFKG010005248.1, read on the forward strand.
GTGGCTGATCGTTCATTGAGATTGCAATGAGATGACAATTTCAGGTGCGACCTTCGCGTCCATCATTCTGCTCCGACCCTCGATCCGTCTGCTCGTCTTCCCACCAATGCCCGTAAGCTGCGGCGATCCCATCACTCGAACCGCCTGGCGGACCTGCAGGAAATAGACAGTTGCCAGCGGCCAGACGACGACGACGACGACGACGACGGCATCTTGGAGTGGATTAGGTGCTAAGATGGAGTCGCAAAGGTAGTCAAGTAAAAGGAGGACAATACAGTTGCAGAAATTGCCGCACTCATGACCTCGGTCTTCGATCGAGCAAATAATCGCTTTGCGTGCCCATACACCAATTGCAAGGAAAACTATCCCCACATACACATGATGTCTGGTACACCTGGGAGTGAAATGAGAGCTGCGGCTAGTGGCGCCAAGATACAGGAAGTTGAGGGTTCGCTTAAAAGATGTCTGGTAGCAAATAATTGTGTGAACATGAATATTGAAAGTGAATATCTTGAAAACTCAGAAAATTCACGTGGCTGATGTGAGATTGGAAGGCTTGGAGGACATAGGAACCGAGGTAGGACTAGTAAATGATTGCAACAACTTATACGCCGCCGCCGTCTGAAGTCAAAATGGCGTGGTGGATGAAAGGTCTTGAGGCGCGCTAAACCTCCGTATACAATACTCCGCGGCTCGCATTAAGTCATCCAAGGAGGCGTCATCTGTTCTATCCCACCCCTCGAGCCGCCTGCTGAGCGAGAAAAACGTTCAAGCATAGGCTTTAAAGGTGGAAGACAAAGTAGAGAGTCAGCGGGAAAGGGAGAAAGACGTTGGAAATGACGCATGATAATCACCGCAGAACCAAGGCTCGTATCCACGCCTTGGTATAACTGCCAAAGGCAGATAAGATGAATGGAGACAGCAGGTCAGTGGCACCAAGATCGTCAGGAACAGGCGCGCCGCTTGAAGCTTGCGAGCCTACCGCACGAGGCATTTGCTCCGTTCTGGGTCCATCACACCGCTCGTACCGCGAAAGGGCGTGCGTGCGCCAGAGAGGTGCACGAGAACCAGCCGAGTCGAGAGTTACTGGTGAGTCAGTCGCGGTTTGCTAGCGAACCCGAGGCCACAGCGTCGCGCTCGCGGCGGCTGGTTGGGCGGAGATAGACGAGGATAGACTCCAGGTTGCGTGCTCAGTCAAACTCAACAAGGCATGGCCAAGATTGGGCGGGTGGTGTTGAGCGGGCGCAACCCGCAAAAAGTCGTAGCATGTGAAGGCAACGCGCCAGCCAGTCGGGCGCGATGCGGGATGCGGGATGCTGCCGTGATGCTCCGGGTGAAAAGCAAGAAGGGAAACCCACTTTTACCATTTTACTGCCGCCGCAAGCCTCCTCCATCACATCTTACCGGGTACACTTACAGTTATTTGTGCGCAAGTTGCCACCGAGAGTGGACTACAACTTAGCCAACGCAGCAACAGCAGCCAGTGTGAACTGTCGGAAGAGTTTCAGGTCTGGCTAGGGGCATTTAGGCCATGCGCGGACCCAGCAGGATAAAAGTACTTGCTTCTGTCCCCCTGGTCCGTACCCCTGGTTGCCAACAAGCGTATCAGTACGAGGCTGTCGACTAGGGCCGGCTGCCTGGCTCAACTGTACTTGTTGGGCCACTCTGTAACGTGCGAGCAAGCTTCTTTGCAAGCTAGAAGGCCGCGGTCCGGTTTCGTTCTTTGATCCAATACTGCCTCTCAGATGTGAAATCTCCACCTAGCAACTCTCTGATGGCTGATGTTTGTCTCCAAGGCTCATAAATACAAGGCATGATAGCGAAAACAAAAGAAAAAAAGGTAGCAATGAGCGTAAGCCTCAATTGCGCCAAGGCTGGTGCAACCCGGAATGGCCCAGCCGGCTGCCATCCCAGCCCAGTCACTGCTACGGCGGAATAACCCAAACCCAATCACGAGTTAGGTACCGGCAGGACTCTTAATTGGCTGGACAAGGTTTGCCCTCGACCGACTGCCGAAGCCAAAGGCGTTTGCAGTGCAAAAGAGACAAGACTGCCGTGGCGTGTGGCTCGTGTAGTGGTTGGTCATAGGTAGCTGTACATGTGGGGATTTTATTTTTGTGCGCCCTCGAAACTTTACTCGAAAAGCCTGAAAACCTGTGAGCAAGTAGCGCGCTATGTATCCTCAAGGACTTTTCGAAAAGCCGTTGAAGATACGAGAATACGCAAGATCTCGGGCGGGAAAAATCGATGATGACTGATCGAACGACAGACAACCGGGTTGTCTGCGAGGTCTTCGTCAGCACACGCGCAGCTTGCGAGGGGCAATAGAGTTTGGACAAGCAGCTGGTGCTCCACATCCACCCCGCTAAGCTGGCAGCTATCTAGCTTGTGAAGAAGACCAGGGCAAACCCGCTACTGTAGCCTGTTAGGAACCGAGTGGATATTGGCAAGGGCGCATGTGTTGTAAGCGGCGTCTGGCATGGATGCGAGGCAGCGAGCCACGGTGCTTAGACTAGTCTGGCTTTGTTGAAATGACTCGAGGAACGTGGCTCGTCTCTGATGAACCAATTTTGTTCGATTGCCCCAGCCAGAGCTACCATATTCGGAACTGTGCGTGCAGGGTCTGCGGCGATGGCGACGTGACGAGGAGGGCATCTCCCTGTCCCATTCAGAGGAGAGAGGCTCAAGATGATCGGCTCCAGAGGGACATGCATGGAGAAACCCAGCAGCGGGGAGAAGAAGACGCTTCTGTGACATGTAAGGCCTTCCTCGGGTGGCGAGTATACAAGAGTTTGGAAAGTGGTGTGGAATACGTGGACAAAAACAGGCTGTCTTCAAACCGTAGCGGCATCACAGGGACACAGCACATCCGCTGCCACGCCTCGGCCCGCTACAATCTCTCCGGACCTGATCCCCGCACGATGCCGGTCGTTGTGATTGGCTTGGTCTTGAGTGGCAGCTCCGATGCTCTGTTACGCCCTGCTGCTGTTGCTTCGAGGTCGGCCATGTCCAGGCGCATTGCAGCACCAACGATGACTCTATTCGGTGAAAAGTTGATTCTGCAGGGCAGAGTTGCTGCGCTCTGTGCAGCTTCGAGACGACAACGACGTCGTCCTATGAGGATCAGCGGACCACGGGCGAGCAAGGTTGATGTCTAGGGCTCTAGGGCAGACTCACCCCAAGTCCGGGGGCGTGCTCACAGCCGCGAATCGAACGGGTGCGAGCGGCACTATATTACAAGGTTTCGCGCCGGTGTGCCTGGAGCTGGCTCCGTCAGTGATTGCCGACGAGAGCCTGAGCCGAGGGGCATGGCACGTCGGTCGACCATGACAACGACAACGACAACAACAATAGCAGCAGATGAGCAGAGCAGACTTGGATGCCCAAACACCGCAGAGGCAAACAAGTCATGTGCGGCATGAAAGTATGGCTTTGGAGAGAGTGCGGACCGACTGAAGCTGTCGGTGGAGGTTGAAAAAAAGTCGTGATGTGTCTGCCTGGGCGCTGAAGATCTGGAGAAGACGAGCAGGGGACTAGATGCCGATCATGGGTCTGTCCAGCCCCACAGTGGCCGTTGGTGCAGAGGCACGAGGCTGACTCGGCAGGCAGCTGCGAAAGTAAGAAGAGGAGGATATCAGGGAGTCCCCAACAAGGGAAACATAGGCCGGCCGGCGCGCGAACCTTTGGCGGCGGAGCGGCAGGGTCGAGAAACAATGGCGGGCGATGCACCCCGGAAGACCCCTAATATCAAAGTCAAGCTGCGCTGGGCCAGAGCCCGGCGACGAGGTTGGGCTGGAACGGCCCAGCACGTCATGGCGGGCGCAACGATGGAAATGGATGTCGGTTGGGTAGGTGGAGCCTCAGGTGTGCTAGCTGGAGGACAGGGCGGCGGCGGCGGTGGACGAAAAAGCAAGAATCGAGGAATGCAGATTGGGATTGGTTAGCCCAAGCTTTCCCGGCGGTCGATGATTGGGGAGGCAGAGGCAGAGGGCGGGATCGAGGGAGCACAGCGGGCGAGTCGTCAGCCTTGGCCAAAGCAATTCCTGTTTATGCAACGACAGAGCGGCCGTCAGGAGGAGGCCAGCGTCGGTGCTGTACAGATGGCAGATGGACAGCTGCTGTACAGCTGGGAGACGGGCACGCAGCCACGGCAGAGCAGACCTGGAGCGATGAAGTGGACGGGAGGATGCGGCGGTCGTGACAGGAGTTGGGACACGACGGCAGGATGAGGCTCCTTCCCGCAGTTTTCACTCAGCAGCCGGCATGGGACGGAGGGGATTGTGAAACTCGTGATGGCCGCCGCTCGGAGGTTTGGAGTTTCATGGGGGCTGCCTGGACGCGACTCAGCACATGCACAAAACCTCATGGATGCGCGCGTAGTGCCGAGCAGGAAAATGCCGCGTTTGCTTGGGCAGCTCAGGTACGTACTGAGGCACTGCAGCCCAGTGTAATACGTCTCGACGTGTTGGGCCGGCGACGCTGGTGCAAGAGAGCGGCGGCTGCAGGGCGAGAGACGGTCTTCAGGCTGCCATCTGTGTCTCCGGCCTCATCGCTCTCTGGCCTCGCTCTGGCGTCGCCCGGCTGCGCGCTGGCTGCGCTCTGGCTGCGCTCTGGCTGCGCTCTGGCTTCGCCCGGGGAGTGCAGGGTTGTGTATCACCCATCTCAGGACATGCCCGCAACATTGATTTCACTTTGTCGCCCGTGTCAAGACAAGACTCGGAAACCCAGTCTGGCTCTACGCCCCACAGAGAGTCGCGTTCCCGCTTTCCTTCCGCACCGATCGCTGGCCTGTGGCCTTATCATTGGCCCGCTGCTATCTGAAGCTCTAGCTGCTGCCCCGTCCCCAAAGAGTCAAAGGCCGGCCCCAGCACCCTACACTCCACGTTGAAGTGTCCCACCTCTACCACCCTACCTACTTACTATCCACCTACCGCCTACCGCCTACCACCTACCACCTACCACCTACCACCTACCATCTACCACCTACCCTTACCCCATCACCCTCGTCCGTCTGCCGCCTCCACCAGCCTTGCTACTTCTACCTCCTCTTCTCATCCTCTCATCATCCTCATCTCCATCTCTGCTACCATCATCGGCCTCGTTCATCGCTCCCGCCGCCTAGCTGCGTCTGCATCGCTTGCCTACGTCCTTTCCTGCCCGCGTCCACGTCCACAATCGCTTGTGAGCTCACGCCGCCGCACGCCGCACGCCGCACGCTGCACGCCGCATTCCACGCCAGTACCCTTCCGCCCGCTGCTGCATCTCGCTCCACCTCGCTTCGCATCGCGACCACACCCCGACAACCTCACCTCTTGCCGCTGGCCACCCTCACCGCCGTTGCTGCGCCTGCTTCGACGGCTCACTGGCCTCACGCTCACAAGTCGCCGCTTCGAGCGCCTCGCCATCTGGTCAGTCAAACCCATCGCCGATTCTGATTCCGCATCACAACCCCGCTGCATCATCTGTCAACTTCTTGCTCTCTGTCACTCAAGCCGCCTTCGCACCGTATTGCATCGCATTGCCTTCGACCCAAGCCGCTCTTCTTTGTCGCTTCGCCAAAGCTACGTGCGGCATACTTCTTTGACCGCGCGCAACTTTTGGTAGCAGATCGTACAAAGAGCGAAATGGTCGCAGGGCAGGGTGCTAGCCCTTCGCATCTGTTGTCCAACCCCTTTCTGCAAGCTTCGTTTAACGCTTCTTCTCCACCAAAGCTTCCATTTCCAATCCCGAACATGACTGCCGACGTTTTTGCGGCCACTGCGGCCCCACTATCCCACGGCTACGCCCTTTCGCCCATCGGAGAGCGCAAGTCTCTTGAGAACGGCAGCTCTCCCCTCTTCGCACTTCCCGAGCTGGAGTCTTCGATCAGCAACCCGGAGACCAAGTACACGCCCACAGTCTTGTTGCGCAGACTTCCGCGCAACACGAGCGAGGAAGCCATTCGCAGCATGCTCCTCTTCGCCAAAGATCTCATTAGCACCGAGGTCGTAAGGACCGATTTCCCCGAGGACAAGGGTTATTCGACAGCACTGGCGCGCTTCAAAAGCATGGCTGGAGCTGAGGACGCGAGGGAGAAGTTGAACGGAAAGCCCAACGCAGCCAACGACGGCAAGATGGTCGTCGAAATTCTGCCTTCCGGCGGATTCCCTGCTGTGTTCGGTGCACGCCGAAACACCGTCGATGGAACAGCCAGCCGCCAAACGTCGGGGTCGACGTCCTCGGCTGCGTCGTCCGCGGGCCGCCAATCTTCACGCTTCAACAACACGTTCCAATCGTTAGAGAAGTTGTCTCCACCCAACGGAGTTCTTGGCAACGGCGATTTCTCTCTCCCAGATACAGGCCTGTTTAGTCCCAAGGCGCCGGTCGGAAACCCTTTCGGAGAGCGCTCCCAAAACCTCAGCAAGCAGCTTATCAATGACGACGCTGGCGATGATGAGACCAACGAGCTGATCAAAGATCCGGTTGCCTACGCGAGGAGCGGCCAAAACGGCCCGACTCACCTTGGTCGGCGCACTACGACCCCACAGCTCCCCGTTTCGCGTTTTGCCAGTCTGTCTCTCAACACGACTAGTGGCTCCAACAGCCTGACCTCGCCGCCTCTGTCCAGTTTCGCATCTCCTCGATCGGTGGCTACCGTTCATTCCCCAGGACCGCCAATGTCGGCTATCTCGCCAAACAACGTCCACCCTACCATGGGTTCCATCGGTCCCAACTCCAACTATCAGCTGACTCCTCAGCACTACCAGAGGCACAACTATCCTCCGGTGAACCCCGCCGACCAAAACCCTCCATGCAACACCCTTTATGTCGGCAACCTGCCCATGGACACCTCTGAAGACGAGCTTAAGGCCATGTTCTCGAAGCAGAGAGGATATAAGCGACTATGCTTCCGTACCAAAGCCAACGGACCCATGTGTTTTGTCGAATTCGAAGACGTTTCGTTTGCGACCAAGGCATTGAACGAGCTCTACGGTCACCCTCTGCACAACAGTGTCAAGGGCGGGATTAGACTGAGCTTTTCCAAGAATCCGCTTGGTGTTCGCACCGGACAAAATAATAGTAATTTATCGACTTCGTCGATGAACTCTCAAAACGCGTTGCCCGGCATGGGCAGCGGGCTGGGCATGACTCCCGGCTTTTCCACGGCCACTGGTCCACCTCCCGGACTTGCACCGCCTGGCATGATCTCGCCTGTTGGCGGCATCAACGGCAGCTCCAACTTTGGCATGTTTTCCAATGCTAGTTTCGGCATGTCGAGCAACTCCATGAGATCGCAGCCGGGCATGGCTGCCACCAGCAGTGCATTTGGCGGAATGAGCAACGGCTACTCCGACTACATGATGGGGCGTTGAAGAGAAAAGACCAACCTCTTTCTTTTGTCTTCCCTTTCTTCTCCTTGCCAGACGGACGAGGCGTTTGTGATGGCCGGCGTTGGGCTGCCGCTCCTTGTGCCTTCGCTTTCGCACAACTGTCTTTTACGAGTCATTTTACGGTGTTTAACCACGTGTATTCTTTCACGCAGGAATGGGTCCTCGGTCATGGCGCGACATACTTTCAACCACCCTCACCATCAGGTCATCTTGGAGGTGGTCTCCTTTTTAGCATACAGCGATGATTCCCCTCCGTGCGTTTTTCTGCATTCATGTCATGGTCTGCTGTCGGAAGCGTTGATGCATAGTCGGGTGTTCTTCAGGGCTCCCATTCATTTCCTTTCCTCTACTGCCTCGTCGGTTTCAACGCCACGAGGCAGAGACTTTCTTCATGGGCCTGCGTTGCTGGGAAGGAAAAGTGTGGTCGCAGACTGTGGCATTCTCATTTATTGGAATGGGACAAGGGACTCGTAGCAATTTTTTCATCATTATCTCTGTCGCTTCCGACAGCTGCCATGAAGTCCCAGAGAATCTCATTGGAAACACCGGTATTCCTCTTTGGTCGGAAAGAGCCGCCATCTAATATAAAAAACTGTCAGGCGCTGGATCGCATATGACGGGGCGCTTCGAGCTGCTGCATTACGGGTGTTGCTGCTGTCCAAACACAAAGCGGCGCATCTCACGAAACAGAACTTGGATCAGATTGCATGGGACCATTTTTCTCTGCTTTTCTACTTGCTTTCTCTTGTCCTTCAGGGTGGGTCTCGTCGGTCGTTTGGTACGTAGCTGGATAGTTTTAGAATATGGACTTCGTTTTTCCTTGACTCTTCCGGCCACGAGACGTGTAAAGTGGCGAGCGCAAGCGCAGATCTGCTGCTGGCTGACGTGCATCTCGTACATATTGATGGATCTGGAGCGACCGGGTTCCTGACGATCCAGGAACTGGCTTCCGTGCCCGCTTTTTGAGCCCTGTCGGTGAAGTCATTCCGCTTGCAAGAGATCTGATCACGTGAAAACGTCGGGAGAGTCGCCAGCATTTTCCCGACGCGAGCTGTAGCGAAATCTTTGCCAACCAAGCGCATCACCCAACGTCCCCACCAACACCATCTCAACACCAAGTCCATCAAACCATTATACCACTCCATCTTTCTTCATTCACATCAATTCCTCCCCCACAAGACACTGCCGCCACAAAAAGCGTCGAATATGCCTTCGCGGCCTTCATCCTTCCTTCCCGCTTCTCTCTCACAATGCGTCCAGACACAACGCATCTCGATGGGCTCTTCACCACAGACTCGACCATTTTCCCAGTCATGCCGACTTGAGAAGCAAACACAGTTGCGAAGAAGAATGTGGGATTGGCTCAGAGGCCCCTTGGGCTCAGCACTGCGCGACCCCATCCCCGGCAGCACAAACTACCTCAGTGCATACGACCTGCGATCTGGCATCTTGCGGCGGATAGGAAGACCACGGCCGCCACCGGGCGAGAATGTTGAGACTCCAGAAACATCCAGCGACCTCAAGCCATTTCCGCTAAACCCTTCCTTTCCAAGCAGCAGAGTGTTGAGCGAGGAGCTGCGCGAGAAGATATACCAGTGCATCGAGGTGGACAAGCGCCCGATCCAGGATGTGTGCACAACGTATGGCGTGACATTACAGCGGGCAGCAGCGGTGGTGCGGCTAAAGGCCTTGGAGAAGAAGTGGGAGCAAGAGGTACGTCGCCTTTTTCTCGCCGTCATCACTACCCACTCACAATGATGAGATAAAAAAAACGATTAGTCTTTCCGACAACCGCATGGAGACAACTTGCCTTTTTTGCTGATTCCACAGCACACCACTCGTTCAATTCAATCCAGTGGACGAGCAAATGGCTGATCTGACCAGGGCAAATTCCTCGCAAAACCCTACTCGCGCGTCGTGCTTGACATGCTGCCCAAGACGGAGCTTGCCCACGAAACACGCAATCAGCAGCAACACGAGTCAACAGCCGACCTGCCTGTTCACGCCGCCACGAAGACGCAAATCTTCTGGCCGGCGCCCGAATCAAGTCACTTTACCCGCAAAGATGCCGCCAAAATCTTCGACACGGACCTGCTACCAGCCGACGAGCGTATCCCAATGCCCGAGCAAATCGATGCGGCACGGGACCGGCTGGTTGGACTGCCGGCGAGCGAACAGCTCGCGCGCCACAAGCAGCGCCTCGCGAAGCTGGATGCGCAGCGCGCGGCTGAAAAGAAGGCGGCTCGGGCTAAGCAAAACGCTGTCAAGCGCGTCAAAGGCCGCCGCTTCGACTTCAAGTTTGAGGACGTCAGCGTCGATGATGCTGGTCGCGATGGAAAGAGCCCCGATGGAGTTGGCTGGCGCTACGGCATGCCGTACGAGGACCGCAAGAGGGGCCAGTACAAGCTGCCTAAGCGTGTCGAGGCTTAGGGGGAGCTGGCGCTGGTTCCTGGCTTGTAGCTGTCGGCTGGCTCGTGGATGGCATGGTTCTGTGGATGCATGGCACGAGGTACCTTCTTGCTCGGGTCTGGCTGGACCGACGCAAATCGTGTTTTACGACGAGCCATCTCTCCTCACCTGTCTGCATGCCTTCCCATCCCTCTCCCTGTCCCCCTGTTTCTTACATGCACCACGACTTGCGCGGACTCCGTTTGTCGAACCTGCTCGCTGTTCGAGTTTCTTCAACATTTCGTCCCCTGGCTGCCTCGTCTTTTTCTCGCTTGAGGCACCAATCGCAAGTCGAGTCGAACAGTCTCAAGGTTTTGAAGACCCTCTCACGCTTGTTTGTGATGAGTGGGGGAGTTTACTTTTCTTTCGGCCTGATTGGAGACGGGGGACGGAGAAAGTGCTACGAGTAATCGTTGAGAGTATGTTGAGATCCAAAAGCGTGTCCATTCTCTAGTCTAGGTGGCAGGGGCTATATACAAGTGGGCTAGTTGTAGCTGACCCGATTGGTGACTAACTGAGGGTCCACCAACGTGCTCGCAACAAAAAGGCTGGACGATTCTCTCCGGCGAGGCTTCGATGACTGATGATACAAAGTCAACGGCTTCCCTACTTCGGAGCACACAGTTTGTGTTGCACATTCTCTGGCATCTCTCAATTTGACATCCAGAACGCATTCTGTTGGAGCATCGTTTGGCTGCAGCGCCTGCAGTCGGACAATCGGCTACTAAGGGACTCCGTGAGACCTGCAGTAGTCTCCTGCAGCAACGGAGATTGCAACAGCAACACGTCAGCGATTGCGAGTTTCTTTTGGAAGTAGCACGGCACTTGACCATGGGACTCAGAGAGTGGTATGCTAGGAGAACGGTATATAATTCAGCTGTAGAAGCAGCCTTCAATTGTCAGTTATCTTCAGATACCTCATCACCTTCCATCACATTCTGCTCTCGGCGCTACCATTCATCGAAAATCGCCATGCCGAGTTCCAAAGCGAGGTCAGAAAGCAGCTTTTCCTCGGATGATCACAGGATTTTGACTCCATCCAGCGAAATCAGCCAGGCGTACAACGGTCCTCCCTCGGTCGATAAGCTCGCAGACGCTGTGATTGAAATCTGCAACAGGCTCCCATGGCATCTGGGGGGCAACTTCAGACAGCTGTCGGAGCAAGTTCGTCAAATCAGAGGTTCGATTGCTGCAGAGGCTAGCGACTCTTCCAAACTGAGAAATGAGGTTAGCCGCCTGTCTAAGGAGGTCACCGGCCTGAGAGAGGAAAACGCGGATCACCTTGCAGAGCGAATTGCTCGCTTGGATGGTTTGGTCGCTATCGATGCCCAAGAGTCTACTAGACTCGCAAGTGAGGTCCACCGTCTGTCCAAGGAAGTGGCAGATCTGAAGGAAGAAACCTCGGAGCAACAAGAGTGGATTGCCATACTGCAGAGCCATGTGGACGTGCTAAGTCCTGCAACCTTGTTCCACCCTCAAATGATCGGCTTTTTCGACCCTGGTCTCAATGGCAACGAGTACGGACGGGACGAAGGCGGTACAAAAGGGGGCGTCAAGTTCTACCGAAATGTCGAGCTCTTCATCGACGCTGCTAAGGCCGCTTCACGCACCATCTCAATTGCTATCATCAGGAAGAACCTCCATCACTGTCTTCATGGATCTGCTCGCATCTGGTACGTTTCGGTATTGACGAAGGAAGAGCGCGACACCGCCGCAGCAGGACACCGCCTTACGAACTGGACGCTGCTTTTGCGAAAAATGTGGGGCCACAAAAGTGCTTGCGAGCTTGAAGAAGACCCAGCACTGTCTCTCATGCGGCGCAGCGTAACTAGCAACTCATCCTAAGATTGCACGTCGAAAAGGAATCGAGGATACACGGTCGGAGCTGCTGCTGTTTACGAGCGCTTGGAATTTGAGCTGCGGGAGGTCATTGATCCTCCGGTCGATCAGGAAACCCTCAATTATTTTGTTGGACTGCGCAGCCTCCAAGGGGCGATCCCTGGTATCGGCAGTTACCGTCCACCTCGCCTGCGCCGCCTGCATACGCGCTTGCTTCCCTTGTCTTGTTTAGTCCATTGATGTTTTTGCTTCTTTCAGAGAGTGGGATGCTCAGAGGTTTTCGGATCATATTATGGGACATCTCTGGAGTATATAGATCAGCCAGGGATAGTCAACGCGATCTTGTCTGTCTTAGAAATGCAACGCGTTGGGCGACATCTCAAATGAAGTAGTCATTTCTCATTTTGGTCTCTCAGCTCGGCTCTCCCGGTTTGGACAATAACTAAAGATTTCTCACTTATCCCTTCAATGGCATGTCGCTGCTTTCAACCGTCTCTGACGGATTTCAAGGAAAACGGAAGCGACGGACCATCTTGGTTGAGAAAAGGGATGCGCAAAGCTTTGGTGACGGAGCGATTTTCAATCAAGGTCGCTCGCTTCGCCGCCCTCTGTTCTTCATTCAGACTCCACTGACAGCTACTTTGAAGATTTTTGCCAAGCACTTCTCCGATCTTTCGCGAGCCTTCGTCGCATCGGGCATCATTGTAGGATACATCAAGTGGAGCGAGCGCCAAACCTACTGCGCTACCGAGAATATATCGGCGAGGATTGGGAGTTAATTCTCTCCCTTCGTTTGAAACTTTGGGACCGGAGAGACACATTGAGCTTCCAGACCCAAGCTGATTGGTACCGGCAAAACGCGAATATAAATGCTGCGACCTTTCTTGTGTGCTAAGCTGTTGCGCTCTTTGCTCAGTGTCAATCGTGAACCCGAACTACTTCCACACTGCGCAAAGGTCCCCCAGTCTGTCCACTGCACTTCTTTTGGGACCGCAATCTATTTAACAGTCTACGCTGGGGCGAAAGCATTATGTCTTATTCCCGAAGCCTCGGTCAGCCCATGGAAACAAAATCTGGAATCCATACTCCTTCAAGCGAAGGTAGCGAGCCCAACGATGTAGTTCCACTAGACCTTGGGAGAGTCCTCGCGGAATTTCGCGATAAGTTTCGCAAAGAGATGGAAAAAGTAGCCCAGGAGATTTCGAAGAGCACGAAGGATTTGGCCGACAAGTGCGTGTCTCCAACCGCCGAGGAATTTTCCCAATACAAGAAGCAGACTCAGGAGCTAAATAAGCGGGTTGATGAGCAAGCAGCACGTCTCCAAGAGCTGAAAAAAGAGAACAGCGAACTCGCGGCCAGGCTCGAAGTGGTGGACGACGAAAAGAAGAAGATGGAAGCATTGCTCAAACAAAACTTCGAACAAAAGTCCTTCGAGCTTTGCAACTTCGTCGACGACTATATCAAAGACACATACAGGACACCATTCAATCCAGACCAAATTGGCTTGTTCAACCCTGGTCTCGACGACGAGAGAGAAGCCCAATCTGAAGACTTCACTACCATCGGCGACAGGAGCACCATGGTCTACAAGAATGTCGAACTCTACATCAAGGCCCTCCAGGCAGCTACAAGAACAAACTCGGTCGAGGTGCTCCGCGAAAACCTTCACGACTGCCTCATCGGAACAGCTCGTGTCTGGTACATCTCAGAGTTGACGGACAGCGACCGCAAACAGGCTGCCGAATGCGTCGACCTGTCAGCCTGGATCGGGCTTCTACGTCGAAAATGGAGCAGGAATAGGAGCGGGATTCACGTTCGATCCGCGCTATACAGCAAGGCTTTGTTGACGTTATGAGCATGTGGCTCACTCGCAACGATACGCAGGACAAGAGCTCCACCATGGACTTCATCACGGCCGTCGTGGGTGCTGCCCATCGGGCTGGATTCGACACGACGTACAGGCAGCTACTTGTGGCGCACTGGCGTATCGCACCTGAGTTGCAGGTCGGCCCTCCGCGCGAGAACGAATCTACCAATGAATTCATATTGCGGACGGATTCGACCTTACAAAGATTTGGCTATCTAAGGAGTCGATCGGATGACAGGACCTGAAGCGCGGTCAAAAGAACGCATGGGGCGCTATCTATTCCAAATGCTGCTGACATGTCGGCGAAATTATTGGCCCTTGGGGTGGATTAAACGTTGTCGCGGCTCTGCTTTGCCCACACGCGCATGGAAAAGATCTTGCGAACAAACATTCTGCCGCCAGAAGAAGACAAGTTCATTGACGATTTCACCAGAAGGTTTTACGGGTCTGGATAGCTGCCAGCGGGCTCTCGTTAGCAAGGATCATCATAACGGGGCAAGGAGGAGGAGGAGGAGGAGGAGGAGGATGATGATGATGGTGATATGTGGTGAGCAGTCTCGGTTCCATTGGAGTTTTGCGAGGAAAACAAGAGTCGTCATTATACACCTGTGGTCGACAGATTCCGGTACGAGACGTTCACAGTTTCTGAAAGAGTTTCAGTCAGCAGCACTGGTCAGTGCTACCACGGCTGTCTTTTCCATTTCCATTCAAGCCACGCTTTCCTTGTTAATGGAGGATAACCATAGATTAGGGCGTTTGTCTGACCAACGGAAGAGGATGCCTATTCCAAAGCTTGTAGAAAGACTTTGCATCCCTTGTGTCCTGGCTTCGTTGATAGTGTGAAACCAGGGGGACATTCTCCACCTTAGCTTCAAACCGGCCAACAAATAGACCAAGAGTAAGAATGCATCAGCGGCCGCCACTTCTCATTTGCTTATCGCTGTCTTCCACTTCAAGGGCTGTAGTGCGCTTGACGAAGTTTCACCCCCGTCAACTCCTGCCGTGCTCGTCATCCTAGTCCACTTTTCATTCTCATTCCAACCCCATGTCCAACTCTGACGATTCGGTCATTCCCTCGCCTTCAAGTGGAAGCAGCGAGTCGTGTAGGGAAGCTAGCTCAACCGAAAGTCAAACTCGAGGAATGTTTTCTCGACGAGTTCGACCAATAGCTAGCCCCTGTTCCTCTCAGCGCCCAGAAGAACCAAAAAGAGACAGAACGCTTGGTAAAGAAAGTCGAAGACTGAAGAGCATGGATTCAGAGCATTTTGAATGAGCATAAAGCGAAAAAAAAAAAAAAAAAAGATGGAAACAAACCGGCTGCTCCGGACA
>JAIFKG010005249.1:0-11505 GCA_020351975.1 Phyllosticta ampelicida
ACCCCTCCCCGCCCCGCCACCGCTCATCATTCTCCGCGCTCCGCTCCAGTACATTGCCTTGCGCTGTACCAAGGTGCTATGCGCTGTGGTGCAGTGCGCTGAGTGGACAGGAAAGGTCCGGGCGGGTCGCTGCGATCGGACTGGCAGGAAGACGGGAGACGCCCAACTGCGTCTTTGCAGCGATGCACTACGCCTAACAAGTGAAGCCGCATCGTGGTGGGAGGCCGGCGGGCGTGGAGGCTGGGACGCGCTGGAAACGAGGTGGAGGGTGGAGTAAAGGCTCGAGGGTATGGAAAGGGTCGAAGGATGATGGCGATGCCAAAGACTGGAAAGAAAACTGGGGCAGAGGAGAACTCGAGAGAATGGTTGCAGACGTAAGGTCGACAAGAGGGCTGTTCCATGCTCAGAATGTCTCGATAACCAAACCCCATATGGCCACCCAGAGCCTTTGAGAAAGCCCGGCGAGCCAACGAACGTCCGCAAATGCTTCTTTGCTGGTCTTTGCTTCCCCAGACTAAGACCCACGAAACAATACAAGCCCTGCATCCCTGCCTCCCACTCCACGAGCGCGAGGCGGGGCATTAAACAGACCGACTCTTGTTGCTCAAAGCCCCAACCTAACAGACCGCTAGCGCCTGATGAAGCGGATAAGATACGTTACGGCGATCATGCGCTTCATCTGTTTGGCTATGCGATGCATCGTGTCGTTGGATCACAAATAGCCGCAGCATGGTTAGGCATGCAGGTATGGCTGAGGCCAGGGATGAGGCGGAGGCCGAGAAGACTGGACGGGAGCAGGCTCGGCTCGGCTCGACTCGGCGGGCCGTTGGAAGAGGCGGTGATTCAAGTTAGCAGAGCGGAGCCTGGGAGTTGATGAGCTGGCTAGCTGGATCTCGGGATCTTTGCGGTAAAGGAGGGAGGGATAACTAGTCGCTTGATGAGCTAGCTGCTGATCGATGCGCTGGCAGGCAGACTCGCGCCGCGCCAAGACAGGGTTGCTGGCTGTGAAGCGGAGCGGAGAAGCGCGCTGCTGTGAGAGGAGGGACGACGTAGATGTCTGAAATTTGGGGTTGGAAGAGACGCGATGATGATCGGTGATCGAGGCCACAGCAAAAGGACATACGAGAGGAAAGCTTGAGTTTTGAAATCCGTATAAAGCTGAGAAGCTGTGCGGGGGCAGCAGGAGGAAAATAGGCCTTTCACCGTAATCAATGAGATTTGTGGCAGCCTTGAGAAGTGTCCGTTGCCATCATCAACGGGAAGCAGGCTGACTGTCAAGAAAGAAAGAAGAAAAATGGAATATATGGCAGTGGCGCGCCATGACATCTCAACCTTCACTGCATTCCATTGCTCCGCCCGCTGGGCTGACCGTCTGTCCACAGGGTTCGGTCGCAGCGCCGGTAGTGCTCATTCTCACGTCACATTGAAATTCTCTTTCCCAACGTGCGTGTAATCTGCAACAGTAGGGGTCTGTACAAATGCAGAAGGACGTCACTTGCACCCCTGAGGTGCAGTCAGTACAACAAATACAGTGCTGAGATTTTGCGCACACGCACTTCCATCCCACTTCTTCGAAAAGGGGCGTGGCTGGTAGTGGACGAGCTGGGCCGCGTGTCGCAAGTTGTGCGGTCATCAAACGCACAAGAAAATAAATCAAGCGGTAGAAGAATGTATGACTACAAAGTCCTCCGGAGAAAGGAAAATAGCTTCGTGTATGCTGATAAGAGGGAAGCGATAAGTGGCCGACTCTCAACAATGCTTGTCAGAGCCGTCGATGTGCACTATTTGGAGGCGGCGATCATTCGACACTGTTGTCTCGACGATTTTCGCCTCCGCCGCAGATGTTGGTCGATTGCGTCTGAGTCAGCAGCAATCAACAGCATCCGAAGAAGCAGACAATCAAACGCGCCACGCCGTGTGCGCGGAGAATTTGCGCAGCGAAGCGATAGAGGCGTCGACGGCATGGAATGGAGGGTCATCTCAGCTCAGCTCAGCTCAGCAGGCGCTGCTCCACCACTACCTGCCTCCGTTCACCGAGAATGAGTTTGGTTGTCCGTGGTAGACGGGTACGCGGCCGGGTGGCAGAGCGAGCACTTTTGTTTTTGCACTGCCTGGATCCTATACCGACTTCCACGTCCGCCGGATAAGGAGAATGAAAGTGAGGGCGTTGCGCCGCATGACTATGCCGTCGTGGTGTGGAAGCAAAAAGGAAGAAGGAAGTGGCGCTCATGTCACATCTGCTCCTCCCTCGGGCCCATGCCGACTGGATTTCTCGCAAAGACCCCTACGCTGCTCAAAGCAGTTCGCGCCGGTTGCAATTGTACGGAAATACGGCAGAAAGCAGGTTTGTGCACTGGAGGATCATAAGTGCGGAGCGGTGGCTGTTTGAGATCTGGGCTTGGGACGGAAGGAGCTAGTGAGGCGAGCTGTGGCGGCGGCACATTAGATGAGTAGGGGAAGTAGTGGTGGATGGTCGAAATAGGCAACGGTCAGAAGGATTCTGCCTCCTCCCTTCTTTTTGATTTTATTTATTTTTGGGGGGGTGAGTGGGCAGGGCGGGGCAAGAATTGACATCATTAACTTGTAGAAGTAGCGGCCCGAAGTTGCAACTACGGTTTGTCCCACGTTAGGTTGCGCACAGGGTCGAGGTTAGTGAGAGGGTTGCAGAAGTTCGCAATTCGCTAGCACGGTATCACGAGTCGCTTGTTACGAACACCCTTCGTGCGACTCAAGGTACATCGTCGATATGTTGTGTTGGCGTTTGATTTGATAAGTTCTCAATCAGTCAAGCTCTGGATCCTTGTTGGGTGCTCCGGTATTAACGCTCCGTCTACAGCAGTGCTTCACAGATGATAAACCGAAGGTGTGCTAGAACTACTCAGTGTCTAAATACGAGACCGACCTCGTCCGTGGGAGGCCGCGGCAGTCGTGCTCGAATTGCAAGTGTTGCGAACGTGCCATCTATCAGCTGAACCTGACAGCTGCCAGCGATTGCAGTGGTAATAAGACTGCCATGTATGCAAATCATATCTTAGAAATTCCGCCCTGGCGTGGCGAACCACTGGTGTTCCTCGTTCAGAATACCAAGCTCTTGACTGAAGTTTAAATTTTCGACTCTAATGCTGACCAATGCAATCATTGAGATATAGCTTGTGTGCTACCCTGCCTTTCCAGGACGAACGCCACATTGTTTGAGATGCGCTCTGCTTCCGCTCTCCACAATGCGCGCCTGCTTCATCACGAAGCGCTTGATAATGAGGCCAGAACAAGTAAACAAGCTGAATGATCACTGCCGGACTGATTAAACAAACTTTGTCAACATCGATCGAGGTTCACAAGTGCCCCTCTCCACCATGGCCTGGTGAATAGTACGAGCCGCTCGCAAAAAAGATCGCCCAGAGACTCTTTGCTTACCAGGCGCTTAGAAATTTCGGCGCGGAGCATGACGCAGCGGGAGGACGGATGCAGAGCCACATGTCGAAGCCGAGAACCTCTGTGGTGCTGCAACCGCAGCAAAACACTTTCGGGATCAACGGAATCTGAGCTCCGCCCCGGTAGCTACAGCGTTTCCCCGCGGTAAGGTACGATGCATGATGAGTAGCTAAGGCTTACTGATGTGTGCCATGACGGGGATTTTTGCGCCTTAGATTTCTCGATGTCCAACGAAAAGAGAGAATTCTATCTTAGGCACGCATTCTTCGTTATAGTGGAGCCGAAGACTGTCACCTATTGATAAGTAGCTTTGACGGATCTGGGCGGTTGCTACCGGGTCCAGTTGACGTGCAGGCATTGTATTGGGTAATCTTGGTAAGGGCCAAGGCTGGCGGCTTAACCTCCAAACAGTAGGGCGGCGGTACGATGTACTTAAACGTCGATTTCCGGGAGGCTTGGTCAAGTTCAGGCTTCGATATGGCCAGAGAGTTCGAAAATGGGAGGGCAGAAGACGGACACGCCACAAGTGACGGGAGCGGACTTGAGCGCATCGGTTGCCCCGGCTTTGAGCACGCAAAAACAAAGTTTGAATCTGGGGATTCGGAGAGCTCAAACTTCCCCGAACCACAAGCGGCAGAGCCATTACCAACTGACACTGAATCAGTGGCCCTTGGTCATGTATTATTCAGCGCTGATCAGGGCGCGCATCTGCAGTCGTCGGGACTCGGCCGAAATAGAGCAACTACACAGAGGCAGGTAGTTGGAGGTGCGGCTTCGACGTAGATTGGTTTTTTTGCAGCGTCAGGCTGGACGGATAGCAACAGCAATGTGCCTCTGTATTAGCCCCACCGGGTGTTTTGCGCCGGGCCACGACCGAGTTTCAGACATCTTGGCGCTGGGACTGTACGTCATGGCCTCAGCTTACTGCTAGGTTGGGGAACTGCTTGGCAGACGGCCGCGGGTCGATTTCATGATGATAGCCCGGACTGGAGGAGATTGCGGTCCGAATAATTGATTTGAGATTGGGAGCGTCCATGATCCATGGGGAGAGAATACGAAGGACGTCTTGGAAGTCGGACTGCGATCGCAACGATGGAGGTTTACAACTCCGTGCTGCCAAATTCTTAACATCCTATCAGCACACGGATGATGACGGGCGGGCGGAGCGGGAACCGCGGGAACCCAAGACATGGGATAGCTGTGAGGTGTCGAGGTGGCTAGCTCAACGGTCGTCGAGGTCGAGTCAAGAAGCCAAGCCGGCGGACGCTTGGCCGAATCCGTGCATACGGTCAAACAAACACAGCCCTGATGTCGTAGCGCAGATGGGCATTCCACAGGCGTACGGATCCAGTAGACGTCGAGTAGTTACTCATACAGGATCATCTCCATGACCATATCTGCATGTCGTGTAGTGGCCGCGCACGTCGCACTCAACGATCCCTTGCTGAGCCGTAGTCCGCTTCGCACACTACAACGGCGCCAGCGCCCACCACCTCAATCCTTGGAGGCCGGACTGTACGAGTAGCAGCGTAGTGTAAGCTGATGGTGCAGCCCCGACGCCGAGCTACTCGGGACGCGTGGCAGATTCATCTGGCATTGCGAACAAGCGTTTGACTTCTCAGACGTGCGCCGTCATCGGGTCCCCGCAGCGCTTGGGACCACAGGGAAAGTCGTTTTTTGTCGAAGGAAGCTTCCCTGTCATGAAGCTAAGCTTGCCTGTTGACGCACCGCCTTGGCTGCCACCGTTGTCCTTTCTAGACCTGGGTTTGTTCTCGCAGGAATAAGTACGGCTGGCGACCCAGCCAGACCACTACTTGCGCCCCTTTGTACCCTGTTATCGACTAGGCAGAGGGACTAACAAACCCTCCAGTTCCCTCTTCGCACCGGTACTTAATCGCCTACCACCCCCTTCACACTGCTTGACTATCCCCACCACTGTAGTTTGCGCTCTTTCAGACTCTTTGCAATGTGGTCCCATGTTGCTGCTATCGCCCTGCTCGGGCTCGGTATTGTTTTGTCCATTGTCCTGAAATTGCTCAAATGCTCAAACTGACTTTAAAGCAGGCTCGACAGCATATGCTCAAGTCTCGAATAATTGTGCTGGGGACACCTGCTTCGGCCTCAACATCCCCGAAGCTACTGTAAACTCAGGCAATGGTGACATATTTTTGTCAATCAGTGGTCCCACATCGTACTCTTATATCGCCCTGGGCCAGGGAAGCTCCATGAGTGGCTCCCGGATCTTCGTCATGTACACCTCTGCCGATGGGAAGAACGTGACTGTTTCTCCTCGACTGTCTTCTGGCCATTCAGAACCGCAATTTGACAGTAGCACCCAAATCACCATTCTCGAAAACACTGGTGTTAGCGGCGATACCATGACCGCTTACTTCAAAGGTGCGTAAGTCATTTGTCATCAAATCGCAAGCTAACCGTGAGGAAGTCGCCAACGCGGGTACTTGGAATGGTGGAAGTGGTAGCATGGACTTCACGTCCGACTCGGCTCAATGGATCCACGCGGCTCTTTCGGGAAGTCCAATCAACTCCGATGACCAGAGTGCAGATATCTCCAAGCACGGAAACAACTACGGAAGCTTTACCTGGGATTTCGCACAGGCAAAGGGAGGCAGCAGTGCGGATCCGTTCACCGCTTCTGGCTCCACCACTTCGTCGGGAGGATCGTCATCGGGAGGATCGTCATCGGGAGGATCGTCGTCGGCTTGTTCAAGCAACTCCACCTCGGGAAGTAGTTCTAGTAATGGAAATGGCTCGGGTAGTCCTGGTTCTGGTAAATCCCCTCCTGGATTCCCTTCTAGTTTTCCCTCGGGCTCACCATTTTCAGGCGGAGGCTTCGGCGGATTCGGCGGCTTCAACCGGGCAGAGGACAACTGCAATTCGAATGGCCAACCTGTCAACCAGCTTGGTGCTGGTCTTGCGGCAGAGTATCGTCGCATGGACAGGTTGTTGACCGCACACGCTGTCTTGGCCTCGTTGGCTTGGGTTATCTTCTTCCCTGCTGGTGCTATCAGCATCCGGCTGTTTAGCTTCCCCGGGCTGCTATGGTTCCATGCGGCCATTCAAATGTTCTCATATGCGCTGTACATTGCCGGTTTCGGAATTGGCGTCTACTTTGCAAAGAAAGAGGACTACGTAAGTGACGATCGCGTCTCGCGGAATATCGAGCTGACAATTCGCAGTTGAAGGAGACCCACCCCATCATCGGCATTGTGATTTTTGTTTTCCTCTTCTTCCAACCGATCTTCGGATGGCTGCACCACGTTTTTTTCAAGAAGTACGGTGGGCGCACATTTTGGTCGCAACTTCATTTGTGGCTTGGTCGTGCCCTCATCACCTTGGGAATCATCAACGGTGGCCTTGGATTGAAGCTGACCAACAATGTGTACAACTGGAAGCACATTGTCTACGCCGTCGTTGCGGCAATCGTCTGGATCGTGTACATGGTTGCGGCCGTGTACGGAGAAATTAAGCGGATGAAAAAACCGACGAGAGGTATGCCACCCACATACGAGGAGGAGGATCCGCACACAAAGCAAAACGGCAATGGACAGCGCAACGGTAACGGCGAGCGCAACGGTAATGGCGAGTACTACGGCGCTTACAACCCGAAGCCGGCGGAATGAAGAGGTTGAGAAGGTGGCAGCTGTATGAAGATTCGAGTTGATAGATACCCTTACATGGAAAATCGTTCAGGCGCGGGATGTTATACGGATTGGTCAAGGACTGGTAATGAAAAATGTTTCACCTCTAGCTGCGCGTAGTTAGCGCTCAGTAGTCTTTGTACTCGGGGTTCAACGAGCAATGAACATGTTTTTGTAAACAGAAAAGAAGAAAAGGAAACAATTGCCGCAGTGACTGTTCAGAGAAGCGGTGGAGTGACATGGAAAGGGGACACCGAGAAGGAAGAGCGCAGAGCGAAGAGAAAAGACGAAAAGCGAAAATAGAAAATAGAAAAGAGAAAGGGGAAAGCCGCGCTTCCACCTCGGCCGTCGTCGGGCGGCTTGGCCCGTGCTCCGCAGTCCAGTCGCGACGCTCAATTGATCGCAAACAATTAACAACAAAACATCCCCTCTCGCACCCCCTCCACCCCGCCATCCACTGCTGCCAGCACCATTCACACTCCAGCATCTATCCACGCTCGCCCTGCGCCCTTCGTATCGTTGGTTCCACGTCTGAAATTCGTACAGACGACATCATGGGAGAATCAAGGTAGACTCGAGCAGCCAACGGCACTCTTCGTCGCACTAGCTCTGTTCCTTCGCCGCTCTCTGTCGGACGCTCGGGCTAACCTTCTCGGTAGACAAGAGTTGCTGGCTTGGGTCAACAACCTCCTCCAGCTCAACTTGACAAAGGTTGAGCAGTGTGGTAGCGGGTGCGCCTCTTTCTTCCCTCCTCCCAACCCTTTTCCAAGCCCCTGCTCCGCTCCGTGCCCCGCGTTGCACGCAGCACGTCATACAAGAATTCGCCGTGTTTGCGCATTCTAACCAAGCTTTTCAGAGCTCCCTACTGCCAAATCTTTGACAGCATCTTCCGTGGGTGCCCCTTTACCGCCATCTGCATTCCGAGTACTGGCTGACCGCTCCCCTGACAGTCGATGTTCCCATGTCCCGCGTCAAGTTCAACGTGAACACCGAATACCAATATCTTCAAAATTTCAAGGTTCTTCAGAGTACGGGCTATCGATGCATCGCTGTGTCTTGGCATTGATGCTGATTGTGGGCGCTCCCCAGACACGTTCCAGAAGCATGGCGTCGACAGGCCGATACACGTAGAGCAACTAGTCAAGTGCAAGATGCAGGACAACCTCGAGTTTCTCCAATTCAGCAAGCGATACTGGGACCAAAACTTCCCTGGTGGCGACTACGACCCCGTCAGTCGTCGCAAGGCCTCCGGAGGTCCAGCTGGCGGTGCTGGTGTTGGTCCACGTACCACTTCGTCCACTGCGCGCAGGCCGGCAGCCGCAAGCAACACGGGCGCTGCAAGGGCCCGTACGCCGCAGTCCAGTGCTCAGACTGCCGTCCTCACTCAGGAAAACAATGCGCTCAAGGAGACGGTGGCTGGACTGGAGCGCGAGCGCGACTTCTACTTTAGCAAGCTCCGAGACATTGAGCTGCTGATCCAGAACGCCATGGAGGCCGACCCCGAGCCTGAGAAGGAGGATGGCATCCTCAAGCAGATCCAGGCGATTCTCTACTCGACAGAGGTATGCGAAACGAAGCCCGTCACGGAACCGACCTACTAACCGACAACCCAGGAGGGCTTTGAAATCCCGGCCGAGGCCGAGGGTGAAGAGGTCGAGGAAGAGACCTTTTAGACTGCCAGTCAGCGACGTGAGGGGCACGAAGGTGGAGCTTTAGGATGCATTGCATGTGGTTAGTCGGCCGTTCAACAATACCCTGCGAACTGCCGGCGGAGGGCCAAAGACGATAGGCGAGCGTTCCTTCGAGTGGGCGATTGAGAGCTTGGTCATTCATGTAGTCATTTTTGCCTAGGGGGGAAAAAGTATCAAGGGTTGATGTTCCACGCGACACAGTACATGCGAGCAAGTCGAGGACGTGCAGACGCCATGGCGCGCCGTGTCTGGCCCCTTCCGATAGATCGGCCGCATGACGCACGTGGGCGCGGTGAGGCTCCAACACCTGCTCCATCAAACAACAACGCAAGACAACACCACCCTTGCCGCTGAATTGATTCTTGGTTACTAATCCCCGAGTCGTGTCTTCCTCGATGCTGCTGTGACATTTTCGACGACATCGCTCCGTCTCGTCTCTTCCAAGCCCACCCGCCCTTCAACCATCTTCCCAGTCGTCCTCTCCACATCTTTCCCACCCTCGACGACCTCACAAAGACACGACCACTTGCTCCACATTCCGAGAAGATGCCGCTCGACATTAGCATCCCGACGACTACCGTGTCGAGCACCTCCAAGCCCTTTACCATCTATAACATCAGCATCCGACAACCCCTGCGCACCCTGACCATCGCCAAACGCTACACCGACTTTGTCAAGCTCAACGACACCCTCACTTCGCAAACCGCTGCCCCGCCGCCAACTGCTTTACCGTCGAAAGGATGGTTCTCACGAACCGTCAATAACCCGCAGCTCACGGAGCAACGGCGCGTAGCCCTCGAGGCGTACCTACGAGCGATTGAAACCGATCCGGACCCACGTTGGCGGCACAGCAGCGGCTGGCGGACCTTCTTGGACCTGGGACCAAGCAGTCAACGCAAGGGTGAGGGAGCAGGAGCCGGGAGCGAAGCCGGCCGCGCGGGCGGCGTCAGTGTGCGCGATGCCGCGACATGGCTAAGTGTTTTCCAGGAGCTCAAGGGCCAGCTTCACGCTGCGCGGGTGGCGTTGACGCGGCGGGAGCAGGCGCAGAGCGCGCAGGCACAACATGAGGCCGGAGCGGCGGCGAAGAAGGGACTGGTGCTGGCGGGAACGCTCATTGCGGCGTTGGACGAGGGATTGCGGGTTCTTGGTGGTGGTAGTGGTGGTGGTGGTGGTGGTGCAGGCGAGAGCAATGGCAACGGCAAGAAGCAGGGAGGACACCAGCGCGGAGCCAGCGATGACATGTTCCCCTACGGCGACAAATTGGGAGAAGGCGAATTGCGGCGCCGCCGCGACCTTATTGCATCGGTGCGCAAGGAAAAGGAGGGCCTCGAAGGCGTCCTGTCTGCCATGGTCGTCAAGTCCATGGCGACGGCTAACGCACCCTCGTCGTCGACATCGTCAACCACCGGCGCGGCTGCCAATCCCGCAGATAAGGCGCGCCTCTTCCACAACGGCAACGGATTCTCGTCAACCAGTGCAACGACGACCTCGCGCCGCACGTTGGGCGCGCCGGCGCAGGAAACATCGCGTACGCGCGAGCTCGATAATTCGGGGATGCTTCAGCTGCAGAAGCAGATTATGCACGAACAGGATGAAGACGTGCACGATCTGACAAAGGCGCTGCGGCGTATGCGCGAGATGGGCGTTCAGATCAACGACGAGCTGCAGCTGCAGAACGAGATGCTGCGCATGCTGGACGACGATGTAGAGAGGGTGGGTGGAAAGATTGATATTGCGAGGAACCGCATCAAGAATATTTCATAAGAGAGACGCAGACAACGAGTCTGATGTACGTTTACGCCCTTGTTGAGCTCTGAAGAGTTGGGGTCGCGTTGGTCGGTCCCTTGCGGCCTCTATGTCCATACCAGTTGGAGACCACGGCCTGTCTGCGTAGCGATACCAAATTCTTCTTGCTTTCCTTTTCCCTCGTCTCCATGTTCTCTCATTGCTCATTGCTCTTCCAAAATCATTCTCCCACCTTTCTTTTCTCTCGCCGACACGGAAGACTACAGCGTTGGCTGGGCGAATGTCTCGAATATCCCCACGCTGCGAAGACACATGTACATCATGCATAAAGCGACGATCACCGGTAGGGTAGGACGGATAGAAGCATAGATGCTATTCTACTCTTGTCTCGGTCTCTTCTCTGCTTCTCTGCTTCTTCTCTGCATCTCGCCCCTTCTCCATTGACCGCACATCGCCACCATCATTGCCTGCGGACCTCAAGTCCTCGCCTCCAATCCCGTTCCACGCCATTGGCGCTTCCACCCTAGAATATCCACTCACTGTCCAGAGAGCACTCATTCATTCATTCGTCGCCGGCTGTCGGATCGTCGTTCACAGCGAGACGACACGAACTTGCATGCTTTTCTCCCGCTGCGGGTTGGAGCACGTTGCGACACGCGCTGTTGTCGGGCCTGCCCTATTCTTCTATCCGAACCCCCCTCCCCTCCCTCTCCGTTGCCCAGCGCTTCTTCTCCCTTCTCTTGAGCTGCCCACGTGCGTGGCGGTCGGACGCGCGGAAAGGGAAACGAAAGACGACGAGACATGGAAGTGACCCAGTCTCCAGCCTCCAGTCCTTTGTGGTATTGATACGGAGAATGGGCGGGCACACGTGTAGCTGCGCACCTGAATGCGCTGTGGGTAGCCGGCTGGCTGGTTCGTGGTAAAGCAGCAATTACTGGAATCGGAGGACACTGGCGAGTGAAAAGAGGGGGGTGGGG
>JAIFKG010005253.1:0-19993 GCA_020351975.1 Phyllosticta ampelicida
GCAAAGGGTCCCTCGGGGCGACTTTCGCGCTGGTCCTCAGGGATGAGCTCGACGCGACCAATCAGCTTTCCGGAATCGTTGAAAATTTCGCCGTTCTCATTCAGTGGACGTCCAACAACTTCCTTCACGTTGCCTTCCACCAGACGGGCAATTGGCGTACCCTCTTCGCCAATGACGTTTCCAGATTTGTTGACCTTCTTGCCAGCCAGGAAGGACAGATCGACAGGCTCTTCTTCGGGCTCTTCCTCAGGCTCCTCTTCGTGCCAGCGCTCAGCATGACCAATCACGGAACCCTTCTTGTCGATGATATCACCGTCCTCATCGACGGCCCGTCCCACAAGCTTCTTTGGGTCGCCCTCGACAACGATGCCGACAGTGTTGCCGTTTTCATCCTCAACTTTGCCGTCCTTGACGATAATGAGGCCTTCAAGTCCGGCGAAAGGACCCTCCTCTTCGCCTTCCTCGATCGGGACGGTCTGGGCGCGCCCAATAACGTTGCCCTTGTTGTCCCAGAACTGGCCCTCAGCATCGGCAGTGGCACCAAGTTTGGAAAGCTTCTTTGCATCGCCCTCAACCAGCTCACCAACTGTAACACCGTCTTTGTTGATGATCTTTCCAGCCTTGTTGACCACTAGACCTTCGAGGACGCTCAGGGGCGGGAGCTCGGGACCGGTTTCCTCAGCAACTTCTTCCTCTCCATCAGCTGCCTCATCCTCGGGCTGCTCGGCCTCATCCACGGGCAACTCAGCCTCATCCTCGGGCTGCTCGGCCTCTTCCGTAGGCTGCTCAATGGGCTCGCCGTTCTCGTCTGCAAGCTGCGCTCCTTCAGGAATTTCTTCGTCCTCGCCAAGCTCTTTGGGCAGAACACGGACGCGGCCGATGATGTTTCCGTCCTTGTCCAGTACTTCGCCCTTGTCGTTGAGCTTCTTTCCAACGCAGTCGGAAAGTTCTCCTTGGACGAGCTCGCCAATAGCATCTCCATCCTCGTCCAGCACCTGGCCCTTCTTGTTGACCTTGAGGCCGTCCAGAATATCGAGGTTGGGAATGATTTGCTTCGGACCCTCGGGGAGCTCACCCAGACGCGAAAGCAGCTCACGAGTGGCTTCCTGAGCAGCCTCACCAGGGACAATTTCGACGTGACCAATGACTTTGCCGTTGTCGAGAACTTCTCCCTTGTCGTTAATGGTCTTGCCAGCAACCTTCTTCAGGTCGCCATCCACAAGTTCACCAATCTCCTCTCCTTCCTCATCCAGGACTTTACCCTTTTTGTTGACTTTGAGGCCATCAAGGATGCGGAGGTCGAGGCTGACTGGGTGGAGACGCTCTTGCAGAGCTTCGGCGGCACCATCAGCCAGCTCCACTTTGCCGAGAACGTTGCCCTCTTCATCCACAACTTCTCCCTTTTCGTTGACTTGGAGGCCCTTCACCTTGTCAACGTCAACTCCAGACTGGACTTGGGCAAGAACGTTGCCCTCATCGTCGACAATCTCGCCCTGGGAGTTGATTTCCTGTCCCTCAAGGGCAGAAACGCCGGGAAGATCTGGCACCTCGTCCTCGGCTTGAGACTTGGCCTTCGAAACAGCCTCTCCGGTCTCGTCGACGCCAGACTTGGCTGTTTTTGCGGCAATTGAAGGCGCAGTCCCCGCAGCAGACTTAGCCTTTTCGGTAGCGGCACCAACGGTCTTGCTAGCCTTGCTTGGTGCCTCCTCAGCCTTGCTCTTTCCTTCTTCAGGAGCTTCGGTCTCGGGCACGCCGTCCTCCTGAACTTGGTCGAGCAAACCTTCTGCATCGGGATGGATCTCTGCGCGGCCAATGACATTACCATCATCATCGAGAATTTCACCTCTCTCGTTGACGGTACGGCCACGCAGCTCTTCAATGTCGCCCTCTACAATGCGTCCAACGAAGTCACCCTCGTCGTTTAGGATGTCTCCAGCGCTGTTGACTGTGAGACCGTCCAGAATGGAAAGATCGGGACCGGCAGAAGCGGCGCGACGAGCCTCTTCGGCCTTCTTCTCCGCCTCGCGCCTCATCTTGTCGATAGTCTCAGGCAGGAGCTCGCAGCGGCCGACCAAGTCGCCGTCATCGTCCAGAATTTCTCCATCTTCGCCGATGGAGTAGCCCTGGAGATCTTCTGCATCGCCCTCAGCGAGTCTGCCAATCTGGTTGCCCTCCTTATCCAAGATACTTCCGTCTTCTTGAACTTCAAGACCCTTGAGGATAGAGAGGTCGGGTTCTAGGGGAAGCTCCTGGCCAGTGGCATCCTCAGCCTGGTCCTTTACGCCATCTACGGCACCCGTTGCCTTGCTGGGGGCATCGCTCGTGGCCCCCTCAGCGGTAGACTTGGCGCCTTCGACTGCTTCGCCAGCCTCGCCGGGGGCGTCGCTCGTGGCCCCCTCAGCGGTAGACTTGGCGCCTTCGACTGCTTTGCCAGCCTCGCCGGGGACATCGCTCGTGGCTCCCTCAGCGGTAGACTTGGCGCCTTCGACTACTTCGCTAGCCTCGCCGGGGACATCGCTCGTGGCCCCCTGAGCGGTAGACTTGGCGCCTTCGACTGCTTCATCAGCCTCACCGGGGGCATCGCTCGTGGCCCCCTGGGCGGTAGACTTGGCGCCTTCGACTGCTTCGCCAGCCTCGCTGGGTACATCGCTCGTGGCCCCCTCAGCGGTAGACTTGGCACCATCAACCGCTCCTTGGGCTTTTTCAGGCACGTCAGCATCTTCTGCGGCATCTACACCATCTTCGACGTCATCGGCAGCGTTTTGAGCAGTAGATTCGGCATCCTCCGGCAGGTTCTGAGCTTCTTCTGGCAAATCTCCAGCTGTAGATTCGACATCTCCAGCCGTGTCTTCCGCTGTGCCCTTTGCATCAGAGGTAGCGGACTGTGCATCGTCGGCAATCCCTTGAGCAGCTGAGGTGGGGTCTTTTGTCGCCTTGCCAGACTTGCCCGCAAGGCTCGAAGCGCGACCAGCGAGGTTCTTGGCCCCGGAGAGGACGCTGCCTCCCCTTTGCTTGGCACTCTCGCCCTGGCTGCCGGCTTTTTCAGACACGTTCGCGGAGTCTTGCGCTGAATCGGCAGTATCTTCCGCCGTGTCTTCTGCATCGTCACCCAAGTCACCGGCCTTCTCCGTCGCATCGTCAGGGGTGTCGAGATCGTCGATTGGGTCGGCACCGCTCGTAACATCTTCTGCCTCCTGGAGAGGCTTTGGTTCCTGCTCCTTCAAGTCTCCAGTGGCCTCGGAAACCTTGCCGGTAGCTTCATCACCCGCATCGGAGGCTGCTTGGGATGTCTTCTTGGGGGCATCTTCGGCGGTGCCCTTCAGGTCCTGGGTCTTTTCGGTGAGGTCGTCAGACGACTGGCCGTGTGGGAGTTCCGGCTTATCATCAATCTTCTTCTCGCCGAGCTTGGGAGTCCGCGCAGACTGGCCCTTGCGGCCGAGCTTGGTGGGAGTGCGGGGGACGTCTGTCTTTCCGGCAGCGGGGGAAGGCATGGTTGGTCGTAACTTTCGTGGAGAGGAACGTGAACTCGTAGAGGATATGGAGGATCGTCTGGTAGGGGAGAGGGGAAAGGAATACAATTCGTAGGTTTGAGGAGATTTTGGCATGCAATGGATGCAATGGTATCGTTGGGGGGGGGGATTTGGTGTGGGAGGATAGATGTCGAGGCAACTAAGCAGGCCGTGGAAAGGTTAAATGGTTGGTGGCATGGACGCGAAAAAGGCGTCAAGGCTATGACGTAGCCATGAGGAGTGGCCAGGACCAGAGTCACTGGTAGGCGTACGGAGTACAGGCGGGCAGACAGGTAGACGGCAGGCAGGCAGGCAGGCAGGCAGGCAGGCTCGTAGCATGCAGCTGCAGGGTAGCTCGCGCCTCAATGATAGCGTCATTGGGAAACTTGTTTTGGCCGACAGGTTACGCAGAGGCGGGCGTCGAAGGCGAATGGAGAGGGCACATTGCGTCAGACGGCGAGGATTCGACGGCCTGGCGCAGGAGGCCTGGCTGGTGGTAAGACGGGAGGTGTGGCTGGGGCAGCTACATGGTAACGAGTAACGAGTAACGAGCAACGCGTAACGCGTAACGAGTGACGAGTGACGGGTGACGGGTGACGGGCGATGAGTGACGAGTAACAATCGTCGATGGACGGACGGGTGGCCAAGTGGCCAAGTGGAGCAGCGATCGATAGAGGCAGAGCAGCGGCCTGGGAGTAGCTGTTCGGTGAGACAGACGGCGTCAAGACGCGTTGGAGTTGAGACTTGGTCGCAGTCTAGTCCTGGTGAAGACTTGGTTGCAGTCTCGGCCTGGTGAAGACTTGCAGTCTAGTCCTAATGTCCGCATCCTCACACTGGCCGGCCGCATGACATGGCTGTGGCGGACCACTGCTGCATCACAGCAGGTATCATCCCGGTCGCTGGGTGCATAAACCGCATAAACCGGATTGGGAGCACCGCGCCAGAACCAGAGCAAAACACCTAGAAGAGGTCGACCTGGGCTTGCGTCTCGCGAGGCTGTGTGGGGTTGTTGTTTTCCTTTCTCGTGTAGTCTTGAGTAAAGGTGATGATGGGGAGCGATTGAGGATTGACGTTGTCCGACTGGGGATGGGACGGAAACCTTGGAAGTTGGAACGGCGGGAGTCAAAGCGCCGGCCGCCACTGCCGCCACTGACGCCACAAACCGCCTTGTGCTCAACACCAACAACCTACTCGAGCAGTACCTACTCGACTGCAAGACATTGTTCCCGTCCGCTCTCCCTCGAATCTCGAATCCGTGCCTCGCGCCGCAGCGCCGACTCTATACAGTCTTCGCAAGCCTCCCGCTTCACGGCTGCCAGCACTTGACATGTCCCTTTCCTCCCGGCTTGTCAACTGACCACCGCTCCATCGGCGTTTCCGTCCCCAGTTCGGAATTTACCACCACCATCCGCTGCGTCTCGCCCGCTTCGTACTACTGCTTTTCTTTTTCTTCTCTCGTGAGCGATGCCGTGTCACCGCCCGCCCCATTGGAAGACAGGACCAACTGCTCCGGCTGCACATCACAGGAAACGGCTGCGTTAGTCGCTGCTTGTCAAAGCTGCAACCGGGACATTTGACTTCGTGCTTTTCTCCACGCCATCCCCCCAAAACAATCCGTGGCCGTTCTCCTTTGGGCAAATTGCGCGTCCAAATCTGGTTTGCTCCCATCTTTTGTGGGCATCTATATCCACCCGTACATCACCCGCCCTACGTCAAGCTGCTGTGAACACCTCACCTCCCAACTTCTTCTCTACAGGCTTCGTTCAATTACATCCAGTCCCAGCCCATAGAGACGTCACTACCATTTAACTCGTCCAGCAACATATGCTCGCGCTTCAATTACCTCCAGGTGGGTCAAAGAGACTACGTCCGTACATCCGCCTACTCATCTCATGACCAATCTCGTCTCCGCAATGACATCGTGCAAGCTACGTTAATTATGCAAGGACATGAGAGACTCGTCTGGGTCGACCCTACATCTCGACTTGCATCAGCCGTCCTCAGCCCGGTGCCATCTGACATTCGACGACTGCATCACCCGTCAAATCTGTCCAAACCATGTCTGCATGCCGCCTCGACTGGGGCTGGGAAGGATTCAGCCAGACTTGCTGGCTTAGCCCGAGTGCCTAGGGGAGCTCCATCGATTCGATCGGTTGCATCTGATTGTTTCCACGACCTTTCCGATCCCCCAATCCCGTCATTTTCTGGTCTCTGGGAAGAAGTGGTCGCGAGTCAGGTCGGTAACAAAAGGGCAAGGCCCAGGAATGAGGCTCTGCAGTACGTCTATCCTGGGGATCCATGGCTCAGAATGGTGAACTAGAAATTGGGAGCTTGCAACCGCAGCTTGCTAGTCCATCCCAACCAACTCTATTTTACGGGATTTTCTGATTCGTCCAAACGGCGGGGAAATGCTCTCTTGTACCGCTGTGCGGCTGCATCGCGGACAGACTGCATCGCCAAGATGGTGGCATAGACTGCTCACCACTGGCCCTCTGCGCAGACCCACCTCTTTGGGCACTAAACTAGGAAAACGCCAAGCACCTTCGAACATGACCACTGCATTCCAGAAGGAAGACAGACGCTTCCCTCCAATAGCGCAGTCACCCACTGCACTCAGGGCAGCACCTTGGTGAGCCCTGTTATCGCCAATGCGCGCGGACAACGGCGCCTCGGCAGCGAAGCCGATCGCAGGCGCCCGTTCATCCACAACCTCAACTCCATTCAATTGTCGAATCAACGGAAATCTGCGGCGCAGACAGACTATCGCAAACCATTACGGACATGGCTCAATGTAGGTGGCATTGTTAAATAGTCTGCGTATTTCCAGTCTCTCATCGCGTTGCTAATCCCCCCCCCCACTTCTGATGCCCTCTCGTCCTCTATCGAGCCATACTTCAACTACAGTCCTCCAGCCGTGCGTTGCGCTCCCACAACATCCATCTTCGCCGAATTAAATCAAGTTTACCCAACTGCGGTTAGCCCAGCAAAAACCAACGCCAAAAGGCCGAAAAGAAATCCACCATGGCGACCCCAAAAATCACATTCGAGCCCAAATATATCACCTTTGACTGCTACGGCACACTCATCGACTTCAACATGTCGCGCATGGCACGCCAAGTCTACGGACCAAAGCTCTCCCCCGACGTCCTCGAGCGCTTCGTGCACCTCTTCAGCGGCTACCGCGTCGACGAAGTCATGGGCCCCTACAAGCCGTACCGCGACGTGATCCTCAACTCGCTGCGACGCACCTGCACGCGCCTCTCCCTCTCCTACGACGAGGCGCTAGCCGAGACCCTTTACACCGCCATCCCCTCCTGGGGCCCCCACCCTGATGTCCCCGCGGGCCTATCCCGCCTTGCCAAAAAGTACAAGCTGGTCATCCTGTCCAACGCCTCGGACGACCAGATCGGGCACAACGTCGAGAAGCTGGGCGCGCCGTTCCACGCCGTCTTCACGGCGCAGCAGGCGCAGAGCTACAAGCCGCGCATGCAGGGCTTCGAGTATATGTTTGAGCAGCTGGGCTGCCTGCCCGAGGACGTGCTACACGTCAGCAGCAGTCTGCGGTACGATTTGATGACGGCCGAGGCCATGGGCATCAAGCACAAGGTCTTTGTCGCAGGTAGGAAGCATGAGCCGCCGACGCCCGAGTACAACTATTACGAGGTGCAAGATATTGGGCATTTGGCCGACCTGCTGGGCTTGTAGGTGTGTGTCTTGGAGAGCAGGCTGAGATGGGCAGAGAATTTGTGGCTGTCGGGTGGAGATGCGGAGTGCGCACAAGGCTATTCTGCTTCTTCGGTCCCTGTCCTTTCTTCTTGTTTCTCTCCTTCTGCTCGCACCTTCCCTGCAGCAAAATGGCGTGCCTTGCTGAGGCTGCTCGTCTG
Organism: Phyllosticta ampelicida; assembly: GCA_020351975.1. NCBI lineage: Eukaryota > Fungi > Ascomycota > Dothideomycetes > Botryosphaeriales > Phyllostictaceae > Phyllosticta > Phyllosticta ampelicida. The sequence goes on from JAIFKG010005253.1 coordinate 7,394, forward strand.
ACCGACCTCTGCGCATCATCACCCGCCTCCAAATCCATCTCTCCCTACCAATCAGACAGAGCCTGTTCGAGTCATCCAAACAGCAGTCAAAACACACTGCTCCTCCGCCTCCCACGCGTGCGCCCTTCCTTGCCCTCCCGCATCCCGATACCTGCCCACTGCTTCGCGACGTGGGGAGCGGGTGATGAAGCCACACCCGGCCTTGCTCATCTTGCACCATGCCATCACGCTACTGAATTGCTTCGCTCTTCCGCCGCACGTAGATGGAAACTAGACGACAGGCCAGCGATTGCGTTGCACGTGCGGCCTTGGACGGGTGGGTGGGAAAGCACGACGCGCTCGTGAGAGACATATCGTGAGGCTCGGTCCTGCGGTTGCCGTGGCTGTGGTGGCTGTGGTGGTGGTGGTGGTGGTGGTGAGATCGGAGCAAGACTTAACCTCTTCCTGCCGCGTGAGGGCAAGGGACAGGTAGCGGCAGGCAGGCAGGCAACGCATGAAAACACTCCACGCGGACAAGACGGAAGGGGGGGGTTTTTTCTTGAAAGCGAGCAACCGAGTCAAAGACGGCGTTTCGGCGACTTTGAACCGTGTGGAGGAGGAGGAGGAGTAGTAAGAATTTGGCCGGCTAATGGGCCGGGGGGCTGTCGGGAACACGGGCCCTCCTCTCCCCCCCCCAAAAAAAAAAGACCCAAGTCGGTAGTAGTGCTTATGCTTTTGCAACTTCAATCGTCTGTGAAGGTTTTTTGGGAGGAGGAGGACTTGACAAAGTACGTAAATACCCAAAGGGAGGGGGGCGGTTAAACGGGGCCGGGCAGGTGAGCGAGATGAGCAAATTGGTCGGATTGTTTGGAGGCATGGCCCAAAAGGGGCAAGCAGTCACTGTACCTTCAAGCGTCTAGGGAATTTTAGGCGCACATGTCCATTTTGACGACACGTGGGCAACGTCAAATGTTCTAAAGGAATGTTTTTGCCCGGAATGGTGGAATTTGGCAGGATACATGTGCAAATAGGGAGCCCCAAAGCATGATGGGTAGGCCGGGTGGGGGTCGGGGCCAATACAGGCAAGCCATTTCGGCGACCGTGGCCAAAAAGGGCAAGTGGTCGTTGTAACTTCTAACGTCAGGCCAGGGGTTTGTCGTGTTGGCAAGTTGTCCAAACACGGTAGGTCGGGGCCTCCAACTTCAAACGTCGATGGGCGTTTGGTGGGCACTGTAGGGGGAGATGCCCCAAAACCGGTAGTCGGATCTTTTTTTTTCTTTCTCTCTTTTTTTTTTTACGACTCCAAAAACGTCTGCAGAGAGTTTGGCGGAGATATTGGCAAGATACTTGCATCGATACCCGCAAGGGACACAGAGGCTGGGTTTCAGGGGGCAAGGGGGGACAGGGCGGTGGGGCAGGATGTAGGCGTGACGACCCGAAAGGGTAAGCCGCGGCTTTGAAGCTTCAAAGGTTACCGTCAATCCAAATGGGTACATATACTTACCTTCGAGAAGTAAGCCTGATCCACGGCGCGCTTGCGTAGATTCTCGGGGAGGCATAGAAGACCGCAGCAACCAGGAGCGTCTTTCGCACATGATTGGTGTGAACGGTCTCTCTGATGTATCAACAAGGGCCACCGTCATCGCTCTCAACGTTTCTCTGCCGCGCAAACCACGATGGAAAACACCTGAGACCCAAACAGGTCCTACTGTTCTTTGCCGCTTGCCCCACTTCTTGGCGGCATTTTATTTGGTCTTTTTCTAGTCTTCTAGTCGCAGTCGTAGAGGATGGGGTTCTCCACGGTCGATTCAATTTGGTGATGGAGGGCTTGTTAGAGAGAAATATTACAAAAGACTCGGCTGCAAGAAGCGTGCTTTTTCTAATGCAAGTCGACCAGACCAGTGTAAATATGGACGTACTTGAAGTATTGTTTAGCTCCATTATCAGATGGAATAATAAACTCTTGACCTTTTTCATTATAACAAAAAAAAAAATTTGACCACCTATACCGTGTTGGGCACAAAGCTTACCTTTTAGCCCTTTAGAAGAGCGACTGTTATTAAGAAAAAGGTTTTATGCCTCCACTAATAGCCTTTCTAGTTTCAGGAGAGCTAGTTTTTCAAAAATCAGGATGGTCTTAATTTTTGAAAAGCCCCTTGGACTTATTTCAGTATAATCCTATCGTAATATAATCTCACTATATATAGGTGGTGGCCTTAGGTATAGCCGATTTCTTCTTAACGTATACAAAATATATATCTTACAAAAAAGGCTCAAGTATGCAAATGGTTCTGCAATGTGTGCCCTTGCGGAACCTCTAATAATATTGAGATGCATCACTTGAGGAAAGTCAAAGATATCAAGCAAAAGCTCCGTACGTGTAATGCTACTTTCGCCCAATGAAGCGGGGCCTTCAAACGTAAAAAGATACCTTTATGTCAATATCACCATGATCAATATCGCAGCGGAAACCTTAGCCACTGAGACATAAAAGGTCTGAGTTCCTTCACGAAAGGCATAAATCCATCAGACTAATCACCTGTTCTATAAGTAAAAGATGTCATAATAAAGTTCCACGAAGGCAACGTTCTTCGGGCAAAGGTTCAAATGGAGAGCCTTATGATGGGAAACTATCACGTACGGCACATAGGGCAGGATGACCAATCCACTGACCCTACTCTTAATCTCATTGATGGCTACTAAGAAACGTACGAGGCCAAATTTATTATTGGTATACCAAGTTGAAGATAAAGATGTAATCATTCTTTCATAGGCGAAATGAATAAAAAGAGTATCGAGAGATCTCTTATGGTCAACCTGTGGGAGTTAACCTCCTGCTATGAACCATGAAATTACGGGAACACCCCAAAGAGATCTCGAACAAGCAAGAATGGCTACACATTTTGTAGCACAGGTAAGGACTCGTGGATTTTTTGTGGTTGTTTCTTCAATAAATAACCACAAAATGAGGTAAAATCGAAACCTATGGCGAAAGGAAGTGGGTACTCCGCAGCCAACCACCTACTGGGTGTGCAGTTCATCGAAAAAAATGTTGGGGCTCGAGCCATCCAAGGAGCAACAACTAGACTTCGAGTTAATATAGATCTGAAAAAAAGTATATAGGAAAGTAGTTGAAACAAAAGTGGCCAAATATGACGAATTCAATCAAGCAGTTCCTGGATTAATTGATTTTTGCTCTACGTCCTGGTGGAGTGGAAGACTATTCAGGAACAACCAGTTCCTAGAGGTACTGTCAACAATTCACTAATAAACTTCTCTCACGCGGATATAATCGCTTTCTCTCCGAAGGCATATTGATAATGAATGAAGATCCTGTTCCCAAACGAAATGACAACGTCATCGATTGTATGTACTGAGCAGTGTCCTCCAAATCCATGAAACCGATGTCATCCGACTTGTCACGGACCAGCTCGATCATGATGGTAGTCTTCCGACATCAGATCGCGCAATCGAAGACATCCGACAGGGCTCATACAACCGTGCAAAGGTCGTTCTCTATGTCCCTCGATTCGGCGTGGACGGGATATGGAACAAACACGACGCAACTGAGCTACGCTCACAGGCATTGGCCATGAGGTGAATTCGCAAGACAACAGGATCGCCAACGCCGGATGTTCTCGCCTACGACATCACTCATGGCAACCACATCCAACATCCGTTTCTACTCATAAGCCATCTCCCAGGCAGACCTGTTTGTGATGTGTCGGGGGTCGAACACAGCGCCGAACTTGAACAAAAACGAATGAATTTTCTGGTATCTATTGCCAGAACTGTCGTTCAGTTGCAATGCGTGCCCTTTGAAAGGTCTGGTATGCTTCATTTTGATGACGACAAAGAGGCTAGGAAGCTCACAATGGGAAAGGCGTACCAACTTCTAGAGGATGGCCCCACCGATGACGAGCAGGTGACACTACAAAAGACACGAATGGCTCAATCAAGAACTTCTTCAGACCCCGATTTCCGTTGGAAGCTCCACCATTGGTGGGATGGCCAGGCGCAAGACGGAAAGCTCCAGACCGAAAATGACGCTCTCCTAAATCTCCTCGAAGGTCAAGCCGAAATACTCCATCACATGATGGCTGACTGTCTTCCGTCTACACCAACCATGGGATACAGACTCCTCGAAAAAATTTATCCTTGCTCCCCTAGATTACAATTGGCAATATATCCTGGTGGACGATGACGCCGACGTGAAAGGCTTTCTGGACTGGCATAGCACTAAAACCGTAGCCCGCTTTCAGGACTGGGCCACTCTCCCTCTCTGGTTGGTTGTAGATTATGACGATTCTATCAACTTTTGATCCTCGCAATTCATACACTTTCTAACACACCACGCGGAAGTGATGTGCAAAACCATGGGTGGCGGACGCGATAGACCAGCTCTCCAAGAACTGCATCGTGGATCAAGAACCCTCCAGCCCCAATGAAGAGGTGCCCCAAAAAGACACCGGTGATACTCGCAAATTCTGCAATTAGTTCTTCCTCAACTCAATCTCGAACCACACCCGGTTTGCTTTGGCGTGAGGGGCTTTACGTCATAGTGATCATTCAAGCTCATTTTGCCAGTTGTTGGCCATATCGACCATGACTTCTTCCCGTATTCCTTCAACTCCTCCTGACGAAAAAGGCCCAGCACATCTAGCATACCGCGTCTTCAGAAAAAGCACGCCTGGAAATTAAACCTATTATTCATCTCAGGCAACAGACCTTGCTTTATTTCTAACGAGAGTACCGGACAGTCCACAACTGCGCATTGCTTTGATGGAAGAGCGAGAAATAATCGACGTGCGAACGGACCGGGGAATGATCCGATTTTTTTCTGGCAAAGGCTATGGCCATGTCCATAGTTGCAGGGCCAATATCTTTACCTTTTGCTTCGTTAATATGGACAAGCCTACCACGTTCCCCGTGTGTCGGTATTCAAAGGGATACACCCGCAGTTTTGAAGGGCTCAGCCAAAGCTAGTGTCGAAGGGAAAGGTGTATGCGGGGAGAGTTGATGTCTGCTTTCATACCGTTGGCCGACGAGTGGCATGCGATGGAAAGGAGTCTACATATGTTGAATCTTGTACAGCACTTCGCTGCTATCATCCAGTGTGAATTTGGCGAAAGATGAGTGTTGCTTGCTTCTGGTTCGATGTCGTTTCCCTTTGTTCTTAGGTCGTGGTTTGGAAGGAATGTGGGTTGATTCGACTATTCCGAATGCGGCCAAGGGTGTAGAAGTGAAAGGGGTCGGTTCCGGTAAAACATGAGTACGTTGGTATGTACTTGCTCTTCCGCATCTCAAAGAGAGGCACATCAATGGGCGATTGAGAATTGAGGGAACGTGACCTGTCTTGAGGAATGCTTGATATTAGTTGGTACCCATTTATGGCAGAACGATGTCGGTGTTGCCCTGCATACCCGCGTGTCATACTCTGAGTGAAGCAAGCGGCCACAAAATAACCCCGCCGCATAAGAGGGACGGATAAATCGTATCCACGAGGGATTGGCCAAAGAATTTGCTTTTGGTCCTGACTCTTCAAGTCGTCACCGCAGTTTCGGGTAAAATCGGGGAAAGAAACTGTTCGCAAATTCGAAAGTGAATACCATTCCCTGCTCGGGGAGGCCTGTACACAAAACCTATCAAATCATTTAAATGCAGCGCCAAAAACCCCCACCCAATCTATAATTGCCTCAGGCCTTCGCAGTCCAAACCCTCTTGATAGCCTCGGTAACGCCGACGTCGTTTGACTCGAATTCGTACAGGCCGTAGGCGACGAGAAGCGTGAATCCTCTCAGAACCCACATCAAGAACATGCGCACGCCCGGAACGCGCCTCGTAGGGAAGTAGTCGATGATGCAAGCCCTGTTATGATTAGCCAATGCGGTTCCTGAGATATCCTCAGGTTCCATACTCGAAGCCGATGTGGGAGTGGATCACGAGCAAGCTGCAGAGTATCGCGTCCGAGACGGGGTTCAGCGAGCCAGCGGCGAAGGGGACGACGGTGAGAGGGACCAGGGCAGCAGAAACAAGTCTGGAGCTTCGTCAGCCATGTCGCAACGCCGCGCAGCAAACATCGCACCTCTCAAAGGTCCAGTGGTAGCTGCCATGGGAAGGAGAGGGATCTGGCACAGGTGCGGGGTCGTTGGTGGTGCCCTCAACTCTTTGAGGCAGAGGAGGGAGAATGGCCCGGCTGGCAGAGGCGTGGAAAGGCCTCAGAGAAGGCAGAGCATTGCGAACAAATGCGCTCTGGACTGGCCTCTGGACGAGCGGCTTGGAGGTTCTGAAAGCAGCGGCGGCAGCAGTGGCCTTGGTGGAGACGATGCGCTGGGTTGGGAGGGCGGTGCAAGCCCGCAGGGTGGGACGGAAGATGGAGGCCATTGTGAGTCGGTGATTTGACTAGCAGAGGGCGAGGGAGAAGAAGTGGTTGTAGGACCTGAAGCATTGCCTCGGATAGCGGGACGGGCGTTGATCGGCTTACGCTCCCAAAACCATGTCGCCGCTCATTGGCCAGCCGCGGCCTGGCGCTGTAGAACCTTTCGAACGTCGCAACAGCCTACATCACACCTCTATCACCAACCTCCGACCACCCGCATCGCTCCTATTCTCCCCGCAACTAGTCGCCATGGCTTCCCGGCGGTTGGCGTTCAACCTTCACCAGGCGATGCGCAGCCGCGCTGCCATCAACAGCGTCAGGTCGCCCATCACAAGAGGCCTGGCCACCCCCGTCTCCTACGGTGCAAAGACTGAGACGACGACCCTGAGCAACGGCTTCACGGTATGCGGTGTTCTCGACAGACGCATGGGCAACAATTGATTCGATTGACGGCAGATTGCGACGGAGCACTCGCCCTGGGCTCAGACTTCGACCGTCGGTGTTTGGATCGATGCCGGCAGCCGCGCGGAGACGGACAAGACCAATGGCACTGCGCACTTTTTGGAGCATCTTGCCTTCAAGGTATGGACAAGTCCAAGGATCAGATTTGCATGATGCTAAAGTCAGGTGACAGGGCACGCAAAAGCGCACCCAGCAGCAGCTGGAGCTCGAGATTGAGAACATGGGCGGCCACCTCAACGCATACACTGCGGTAGGCAACCCTCGATATATTATGCTACTGGGTCTAACAAGTAACAGCGTGAGAGCACCGTCTACTACGCCAAGTCCTTCAACTCCGACGTCCCCAACACGGTCGACATTCTTGCCGACATTCTCCAAAACTCCAAGCTCGAGAAGTCTGCCATTGAGCGCGAGCGCGATGTCATCATCCGCGAAGGCGAGGAGGTCGACAAGCAGATCGAGGAGGTCGTTTTTGACCACCTGCACGCCACCGCTTACCAGGGCCAGCCCCTCGGCCGGACGATTCTTGGACCCCGCGAGAACATCCTGAGCATCCAGCGCGAGGACCTCGAGAACTACATCAAGACCAACTATACCGCTGACCGCATGGTCCTCGTTGGTGCTGGTGGTGTTCCGCACGACAAGCTCGTCGAGCTCGCCGAGAAGCATTTTGCCAACCTTCCTCCCGAGACCCCCGCCGCGTACCGCTCGACCGCCGTCGCCCAGAAGCAGAAGCCCGACTTCGTCGGCTCCGAGGTCAGGATCCGTGACGACACCATGTCCACCGCCCACATTGCAATCGCCGCCGAGGGTGTCAGCTGGAAGGACGACGACTACTTCACTGCTCTCGTTGCTCAGGCCATTGTTGGCAACTGGGACCGCGCCATGGGCAGCTCCCCCTACCTTGGCAGCAAGCTCAGCACCTTTGTTCACAACAACAACCTGGCCAACAGCTTCATGAGCTTCTCCACTAGCTACAGCGACACTGGGTAAGATCCAAACGTTCTCCCGCATCACAAGAAAATGGCACCTAACGTAAACGCAGTCTCTGGGGTATCTACCTCGTCTCTGACGCCGCCACCCGCCTTGACGACCTTGTTCACTTCACTCTCCGTGAATGGTCCCGCCTGTCTCTGAACGTCACTGAGGCCGAGACTGAGCGCGCCAAGGCTCAGCTCAAGGCTTCGATTCTCCTTTCGCTCGACGGCACCACGACCACTGCCGAGGACATTGGCCGCCAGATCATCACCACTGGTCGTCGTCTGACCCCCGAGGAGGTCGAGCGCGTCATCAGCCAGATCACAGAGAAGGACGTCATGGAGTTTGCTCAGAACAAGCTGTGGGACAAGGATATTGCTATCAGCGCTGTCGGCAGGATCGAGGGTCTGCTCGACTACGCTCGCATCAGGGGTGACATGACTAGGATGCTATCGTAAGCTAGCCCCAAGGGGTCAGAGTTAGAAGACGTGGAATCAAGTCGTGGGCTTGGTTTCTTGAGCGCGGTGTACTCCTACTACATCATTTGCGTGGATATAGAGAAAGTTCATAGTGTACACTTAGCCCTTAGTTTCCCTTGCTGTAAAAAATTCCCCATGCCGGCTGCTTGATGACGGGACCCCTGCACGCTCCTTCCGACTCTTCCCGAGACTAGGCCGAGTAGAATCGGCGCTGCTCATCCCGGTTGGGAGGCAGAGGGGAAACTGTCATGGGAATCATCGTGTATCTGCTGGGGCGGCAAAGGAGAAAGGTTCTGGGGAGCGTTCGTGGCCGAAGCGGAGGTAGCCTTCGCCAGGCCGCAAACAGCTCGTCTCCTACACAACCTCGAGTCATCTGTGCGTTGCAAGCTATGGCGTCTTCTGTGGCGATTGAAAGCTGGGTGCACTCAATACATGCGCTGAGGGCGAATATGCAAACCAAGGCTTGGGCATGTGGTGACGTGGATACAAAGGTCTTTTTCAAGGCTTATGCAGCGAAATACACGGGAAGTAGCCATGGACAAGCCCCTCAGTGGGCGCCGCACGTATACTTGTTTTCCAACGCAGCCCGTGCCCAGCTCTTTGTTCTCAAGGACTGGCCGACAACGAAACGCAGGCACTTTGACGGTCGACGACAAATGTGCAGGTCAACTTGGCTTCGATGTGTGCAAAAATAAGACTGGCGGGTGTCGTGGCCAACTTGACATTTCAATGCATTGACGTCATATCTCTTGTAGCTAACATGAACCCATCGAAAGTTTCCTCGTGCGACTTCGCATTGGAAACGGAGAATGGCGGGAGCGTGGAGCGGGAGTGGTATTCAGAAAATGCACAGGGCTTAGTTTTGCTCGCCCCCTTGGCTCTTGGTGAGCTCCGCGCTGTGTGCAAAGGACGGGTCAGCTCATTGAGTGCGAAAGAATGCGAATATGGCAGGGCAACGAGAACGTACATGTGCTTGTCCAGCTCGTCGAGGTGCTTCCTCTGGCTGGCAATCTTCTCCTTGAGCTCCAGTAGCCTGGTGTCGACGGTCAGATGCGCTTGTACGCTTTGGAGCAGTGCTGCTGTTGGTGTCCGAGACTCACTTCCTCTTCTCTTCCTGGCGGATCCAGAGCTCCTCCTGCGCGGCTTCGCGCTTGGTAAAGGCATCTCTGGGCGCTTGTCAACTCTGAACCAGTACTTCTGCCGCCATCGAGGCCGTCGTTCGGGATGGCTTACCCAGCCTTCGTGCCGCCAGATCTGGGGGCGCCCGCGTCGCCGGCAGCCATGGCACGGACAGAGGTGGAGAAAGGACGGGCGACCGCAGGGGCCCTGATGGCGCGAGCAATGGAGGTGCGGAACATGATGATGATGGTAGCAAGGAGGTAGAGGGAGATTCCGCTTCAAAGACACGAAAAGTGGTGATGGTGAAGGGCTTGGTTTGGCCGTGGAGTTAAGTAGGCTCGGCGGGAAGCTTGCCCCGGAGCTGCGGCTCTCGCATAGGTTGGATCCTGCCAGTGAGACTTCCTGGCCAATGGCGTCACCGGGGGTAGCAGCATCAAAGTCACGTGCGTTAGACTGGTCACCTCAGGTCACCTTTGGAGATCCATATGGAGATATGGGCAAGAATGGGCAAGAATACGACGTGCACATGATTTGGGCTTGCGCATCGACGTGGACAGCAAAGAGCGGGTCGTCACGATACAAGTAATGGTATGATCATTGCGGGCCTCCACCTAGCGTGTCCTGTTTCTGGCTAACGGACGTGCCCGCGGTGCGCAGCAACGAAGGTCCATGAAGGCTCGCGGGCGAATCTTCAAGAACGCCTAGGCGCCTTTGCGCCCAACAGACGCCGAAACTGGCGATAGAGATCGGTGGACGTTGCTGGACGCTGCAGAGACACGTGACTAGCATCCTTCCCCTGAGATGAGGGAAGCCCCGAGTGCCGGCCGGCGTGCCATGGCACGGCGTCGACTGGACGGTTGAAGACGCAGCCTCTCGTCGGGTGTGCCTGCTGTGCCTGCTGTGCCTGCATGCTAAGCTCAGGTTTTGGCTTTGGGACAGCCCAAAGTCTAATGGCCGAGTCTCGTGGGTTCGGGCGACGGCACGACGACGCGAGGAGCAGCTAGCAGCACTACTGAAGTGGTGCGTGGTAGGGTAGGAGAGTAGCAAGGTAGGTACCTAGGCCATGATGCTGGGCAGCGGGAGGTTGCGGCTCTCCACACTGCCTGGCGGCCAGACGAGGCCAGCAACCGCACGGCGACGGCGACGGCGACAGCGACGATAGATCGAGTGGCAGTAGAGACTCACTGTCATCCATTGCTCTCTCCAGACGTGTTTCCCTCTGGTAGCGCTTGCATAATCGGTCCTTGCGTGGTTGTTCATGTCCTGTAGGCGGTGAATTACGTGTCTTAATAAGCGAGCCGACCGACCGCGACCTCTTGACTTCCTCGAGCCCAACACTACCAAATCAACAAACACCACTTCCCCCTCGCCGGCTACAACTCATCTCCCCACCCTTTGAGTCGCCACAAGCTCTATTGCTCCAGTCTCCAGCTTCCAACACCTCCCTTGATTCGCCTTCCCTTCAATCTCTGTCACGACTTCTATCAGGTGAGAGACTCCCCCGTTCATCCGTCATCCTTTCAGCCTCCTGGATACCACCCTCACAACGGGCCGCCTGCCATCGACTGTGCCGACAATGCTTTGCCGCTGGCCATTTGGGCCTGCGTGCGACTGCTCCGGCGACTTCGATGGCGCCGCCGCGTTGCGCGCTGCTTCTGCCCCACGTGTCAATACAACTCCTTATGACGCCCCCCTTCCTCGAGGCCGACCGCACGCCTGCCGACGACGCGATTCTTACCTCCCACCACATCCCCCTCACCCAAGCCCGACCGCTCGCTGGCAGCGTGTCGACGCACTTTGCGGCAAATTTTCAACCCTTATCGCGTCGCGACCGCGGGCTTCCTGCCCCGCCTTGTCCGTCGACACCTGCGACGGCTCTCGTAGTCCATCAACGTCGCATCGGGCCCTGTTTCTCATCATCACCATTTGCACTGAATCAACACTGACGCTTTGCGACTTGCAGAAAACAAACTTTCACAATGGGTTACGAGGATTCTGTGTACCTGGCCAAGCTCGCCGAGCAGGCCGAGCGTTACGAGGGTATGTTTGACATGCTTGTCTCTCTTGTAGCCGACGCTGACTGTGCGCTCAGAAATGGTTGAGAACATGAAGGCCGTTGCCTCTGCAGACCAGGAGCTCACCGTCGAGGAGCGGAATCTGCTCTCCGTCGCTTACAAGAACGTCATCGGTGCGCGCCGTGCGTCCTGGAGGATCGTCACCTCGATCGAGCAGAAGGAGGAGTCCAAGGGCAACGAGAGCCAGGTCACTCTAATCAAGGAGTACCGCCAGAAGATCGAGAGCGAGCTTGCCACCATCTGCGAGGACATTCTCAAGGTCCTGGATGACCACCTCATCAAATCGGCCCAGAGCGGCGAGTCCAAGGTCTTCTACCACAAGATGTGAGTCAGCCCCCGCATGCATGCCGTGGACACAGCTAAGATGCCGTGTCACTACAGGAAGGGTGATTACCACCGCTACCTCGCCGAGTTCGCCATTGGCGACAAGCGCAAGACTTCTGCCGACAAGTCTCTCGACGCCTACAAGGCCGCCACTGAGGTTGCGCAGACCGACCTTGCTCCCACGCACCCCATCCGTCTTGGTCTCGCCCTGAACTTCTCCGTGTTCTACTACGAGATTCTCAACTCGCCCGACCAGGCCTGCCACCTTGCCAAGCAGGCTTTCGATGACGCCATTGCTGGTATGTATCCTTGTTGATCGCGCGAAACGCGTGCTGACAACCTCGCAGAGCTCGACACTCTGAGCGAGGAGAGCTACAAGGACTCCACCCTCATCATGCAGCTCCTCCGTGACAACCTCGTAAGTGGCTTTTGCACCCGTCGCGCGATACTTGCTAATGCAACTCAGACCCTCTGGACCTCTTCCGAGGCCGAGCCCTCTGCCGAGGCACCCGAGGCCGCCAAGGAGGCTCCCGCGGAGACTACGGCCACCGAGGAGGAGGCCAAGCCCTCCGAGTAAACGCATCAACAATTATGGTTCGGTTCAGGCGTGGGGTTTGACGGTTGGGCATCTTGTTGGACGAGGACAAAAGCCGGACTGGGGAAAGCTATCCCCTGCATTCGGCGCAGAAGCGGGGCTTGGTCTTTTCTGCTAAAGATTTCGTTCAACCTGCTTAAACACTAGAAGTTTGCGATAACCCCCCTGGTCTCCCTTTTTTTTTTTCCCCCCTCTGGTTCTCCCAGCAAC